>PVIJ01022543.1:0-15898 GCA_004024925.1 Scalopus aquaticus
TTCTTTTTCTTTCTGGCTTATTTCACTGAGTATGATTCCCTCTAATTCCATCCATGTTGCTGCAAATTGCATGTGTTTATCTTCTTTCCATGCTGAATAGTATTCCATTGTGTATATGTACCACATCTTCTGGATCCAGTCATCTATTTTTGGACATCTGGGTTGCTTCCATACCTTTGCTATTGTGAATAGTGCTGCAGTGAACATACGGGTGCATGTATCCTTTCGGATTAGTGTTTTTGTGTCCTTTGGGTAAATTCCCAAAAGTGGGATTGCTGGGTCGTATGGGAGCTCCATGTTTAGCAATTTGAGGAATCTCCATACAGGTTTCCATAGTGGTTGGAAAATCTTGCCTTTTGCAACAACATGGGTGAATCTAGAAGCTATCCTGTTTAGCAAAATAAGACAAACATTACAAGTTTTCACTTATGTGTAGAATATGAAAGAAAGAAAAAGGTGAGCTAAAAAAATATTTGGACTCTAAGACCAATTAGTAATTACTAAAAGGACAATAGTATGGTAAAGGAAAGATTTGGATTTTTAGCAGTGAACTTGATGAAGTGTATGTAGGTGTTGATTGATGATATGCAACCTGACACTTGTACCATGTTATAATGCTATGTTATGGCAACAAAAACTAAATATTAAGGACAGAATGTTGTAAATTTTTGCTATTCAGTGATTTACTTTTAGGGTTGTATTATTATTTTTAATAGAAATAATTCACTGCACTGATTCTTAATTTACATATTTCTTCAGAGAATTAAGTTTCAGTTATTGCTAATTACAGCAAGTTGTGCTCTTTATCATAAAGCCTACGAAACACAGCATCCAATCTGAAAATAGGTCTAGAAAAAGAAAAAAGAAGCTGCTACTCTATGTGGGATAAATACCAAGAATCAAAGGACTAAAGAGATAGAACACACACCCACACACAGAGAGAATAAAAAGGAATGTAAGAAATGTGAGAATAAATGTTTCACTATTAGTGAAAAAGTTTTAGTTGCACATTCCCAAGATAGTATCCTTATTCCTGAGGTCAAATTTGATACCTAGTCATACAGATGTGATCATGTTGAAATAAATGTTTATAAGATCAAGGAAGTGCCTGTTTGGATAACAAGGTCTTTCAAAATGACAGCATGAGCTGAGATAGATAGGATGTCTGTGAACCAGATATGGATTAATTAAGTTGCTGGGAAATAACAGTGAAGAGAAGTCCATTCAAGTTCTTTTTTTTAACATTTAGCATCTAGATTGTCAAATAACCAATGAAATTGCTAGTCCAGCTTTAGAAGATTAGAATCAAGCATGAAAAGACAGCAGCTAGGAGATACATATTTTCTCTGTGTACTTCTAAATAATACTAGACTAGTCCTGAAATTCTAATACAAAAGTGTTCCTATTAACTCTCTTGACATTTTCCAATGTTGTACAATTCAAACATTAATAAAAACTCCCATATGAAGATATTCAAGGTTCTGAATGATGAATATAGCATTACAAAATAAATAATAATTTTATTAATAATAAGTACCTGCTCAAATAGTAATAAATAGTGGATTTTACAGTGATGTGCCAACTAGGGGATGTGATTCTGCCTGAGAAAATATAACTGCTCTTTTGTTCCTATAAAACTCACCTCATGGTATTTTATTTTTAAATTTTTAGGGGATTTTTTTTTTTCATTCTCACAGTACAGACTGATCCCAGGGAAAGAGGGATATAATAAGCTTAAATGAAAAGAATTCAAGAGGGTTATCTAGGAATTTCAATCATTTAACAAATTCTTGTGAAAGGAATGTCCACTGCTCATGGGTGCTGCCAGAGGGTGATTGGTTGGGGGAGGTGAAATATTTTGGGGGACCTAGAGACTGGCAAGTAATACTTTCTATCTCTTGTATGAATGGTTTATTTTTTCCACGAATTAAACTTCAGAAATGGTCATGTGTTAATAGAGCATTGCATAAGTAGGGAAGCCACAGGCTGTCAAGTAAAGGAAATTGGTATTATCATGTTTTTCTTTTCAAAGAAACAACTTACTGTGGTACTACAGCATATAAAATTCCAAAGTTCCATATCCACAGAACAATTGCAGATGTTATTTCCAATACTTTGTAGTTAATAAGTTGAATAATGTATCTTTTTGAAAAACAATGTAAAGGATGTAAACAAGTGTAATTACCAAACATTTTCCTTCTTTGTCCTATTAATTTACCTTGGTGCAGCTTTATCCAATTATGTAATTATCACTATTAACAAATAAAATTTAATCAATGCTATCTAGGATGGTGATAGTAACTAGAAATTCATAATGTTTGTTTTCAAAGAAAACTTTAGATGCCAAGGGACAAGGATCTTGGGGGGCCATGTGGAAAAGAAAGTAGAAGAATATATATCATGTCCTTCAAGGTCACCCACCAATTGATAATCTTAACGGAGTTAGATATAAGACTAAGCAAAATATAGGTGTCATAGTTTGTATCCTTCTGTCTCCTATCTCTTTTAAGTGTCCCTTACCCTTGGGCCATCACTTTAGCGTATGTAGATTGCTTGCTTGGATGGGTAGTCCATAATGAAACCATGAAATTTAGCTGCTTTGTTCTTTGTCCTTGTGGATATGGTTGGTAAAACTGAACATTTTCATAAAATATTAGACATTGACACACCAAGTCAAAGCCTGATGAATCATGAATCCCCTAGAGTAAACATACTCCCATCATCACCCTTGAGATACTCAGGATCGATTTTTAGTAATGTTAGAACTTCTCTCTTTGCTTGCTAGATTCCCAGTATATGATATATAGATAGAGGTGTAGATATAGATATAGATAGATATAGATATAGATATAGATATAGATGATATAGATATAGATATAGATATAGATAGATATAGCAATGTGTACCCCCAGATTAAAGTTTCTTGATAAAATCAAAATTCCTGACCCCAGGAATAGAAACAATTCCCTAACAGATCACAAGAATTGGAGAGTGAGAAATGAAAATTCCTCAAGTGTCTAACAATGAGTGATTGTATGAAATGTTGATCCTACTTTCACTCCTTGATTGTTGGATCAGTGTAGTCAATTGGGACATTGCACTCTACATAAGTCATTAATTCAGTACATAAACTTAAGTGCCCAATCTCAAAAGGTGCTGTCAGTATGGTGCACTAATTAAGCCTGTATCACTCCATTCCAACAACAGCAGGCCTGTTCTATCAGGCTGGCTGATTCTTGATAGTGCAATACTTGGTATGACCAGTGAAAAGCACAGTTAGAAACCCACTGTCACAGCTCATTTTCTATAAGGATTGTAGGGACTGTTGTTTGGGGATATTGTGTTGATAGATATGGCATTCTCTAAATCTTTATGAAGGAGTGTCAGTAACTACACATTATATAGTATTCTCTTGATGCTTCATTTACTGCATATAGACATTAACAGTCAATCTAAGAATTGGTTCTAATATGATGGAGTTTCTACCTCTGCCCAAATAGGTGGATTTTGATGGAATTGGCCAGTCAGTATTTGGATGACTGAGATTCCTGAAGAATGATGTTTATTAAGGTTTCAGCATTGGTCTCTGTGGTTGGCAGGTTGGATATTCACCAGAGGCAGTAGTAGTACATTTTTAGAGAGAGGAGACCCCATTTTGCTGTTCATGCATATATTCTGTTCTTTCCCGAATGGTTACTCTGTCCATGACAATGTGGGCAAATATGTGTCTGGTCAAGGAAAGAGTCAAATTGCCAACCACAGGATGAGTTACCCATGCCACATGTAACTTTTAGGGAACTCATTTGTGGTAAATAATCTCTACTGACAATTCATAGGATACAGTGTCTGTAGTTTTTGTTCTTAATTTCATAGAGTTACCTCAGTAGTTATTACCTAGATTACTTTATCCAGAATTTTGTAGTATTGTTCCTTTTAGACTTCTGACCAAAGGTAGCCATCGTGCACTTCCCAAGGTTCAGGGTCTATCCAGAACTCAGACCTCCTCTCCCAAGAAACAGTGGGTTTTATTTTATTGTATTTACTGTCGTCCGTGTGATGGGTTGTAATTCAGTAGAGAATTTTCCCTATTTGGTGCCAACCTATTGCACTGATTATGAGCCAGACTTGTGGCCCTTTTCTCCCTAATGAAGGAATCTCACATGAAGTGACAGAAATAAATTAAGGAAGAGATTATAGGTCAACTGAGGAAGATGGTATGAGTCAGGGCTTTGTAATCATGAAATTTATTTCTACCTTTTATATCTGCTCAAATTCAATTTTTTTCTGTACTTCATACAATGACTTGGTAAATGTAATATCTTGGGTTCAGAGTCTCTTATTTAGTGATCAAATATTTTGTGTTTACTAACTTGAAATAGAAGAGTATTTGACACCATTGTAAGTGGACATGTCTGTTAAATTACAGGAAATATTCTTAAAAGGATTGTTTTAATGTAAAATTTCATTGGTACTTTTGTAATGTTCCATTTCCCAGGTATAGAAACAAATAAGCAAAAACAAAACAAAACAAAAAAGGTGATAAAGAAAAAACAGCTTCTAAATGCCTACAAATTCCCTATGTTGGAATCCTAGTCATACATACTATAATATTTACTATCTTATGAGCAATAGATAGAAGAGTTATTTTTTATTATACTAAGTTCTGTAATAGTATTAAAAGAGAAGACCTACACACTCATAATTTCCTTTTACTGCTAAAAGAAAATCAATAAAAATATATCATCTTTTAAGCCAAAATGGATTACTTTATATTACTGAAGATAATGCTTATGCAAACTTAAATACAGTTCTAGAGAGAAGGCTGAATTGTCAAGATGAAATAGTTGTAATTGAGGTAAGTCACAAATTGGATTAGCATAACAGTAAATCCTAACTTATTTGGAAATTGAGGCTTGATTCTATAAAAAACAAGACTTACAGTGTACTTTTAGAGGGAGGGAGGGAGGCATAACTAACATGTGCATAATATTCTTGTACTTATAAAATGCTTTCATATGCATTATTTTAATTTTACTACTTGCAAGTTTTTATAGTGAGTTAACTAAATGCTAACAGCATCTTGCCAAGTAGAAATATTGTTGGATCTACTTAATGAAAGAATATGGAATATGTAATCATTATGCAACTGGTACAGTTTTATAAAATGGATTTCTTAAATTTTTCCTCAATAAAATGAAAAACTCCAACTAAAATTTGACTTTATGATACTAATTTGCATGTGAATCTTTATTTAATAAATATCACAAATATGTAATTAATATAAGTCTTCACTAAACTTAGAAAAAATTTTTGGGTCTTAGTATATGTGAGATAATATAAAGAAATATATACTCTACATTTTGATTATTAAATTTTGGAGCTTGAGAGTATTTGCAATGTCTAATATATATTCTAAAGTATATATATGGAAATGCTTCTGCCATAATTTATTTAACAGGTGGATCTGGTTTCCTTAAAATCAGAGAATTAATAGTGATATATATATATATATATATATATATATATATATATATATGGGCCACAAAAACACATAATACAGAGTTCATTTATGGATTCAAAGTTGAGGCTAACAGGTGCATTTATACACATACTGCATAAAAACTCAAGATTTTTCATGCCATTTCAGTCTCCTGGAAGATACTGGCTTCCTAAGCTGTTTCTCTGAATGTGGGATTTTTGGTGCTAAGAGCAGGAAATTGATGACACACCCCATGTTTGGACTTACCTTTTTGTTCAAGTTCCTTTTTTGAGGCATCTGCTGATAAGGAGCTACCTTAGTTCTAGCTTGCACCATGTACTTTACTAGTTATGTTTATTTCCCCCAGAAAAACAAAATTAAGGAGTTACCCAAGGCAATTAGAATAGGTTTTGTTTGTTTGTTTGTTTGTTCAGTTTTTTCAGTTTCTCTTACTGACAGAGAGCCCCAGTCTCTGGTTCACAAAGTGAGCCAGACTTTGGTCCTTAAAAATCCCTAAGTACTTTTGGACTCTATTGTCTGGAGCTCAAACTCCAGATCCTCTCCTCAAGTATTCAGTTCATGATCTCAGCAGTTACAAAGTTTAGCCATTGCTGACTACTGTAGTATGTTTCTATTCTGATTATGGTCCATAAGAATTTATTTTTTCTTGTGGTTATATCGCTTCATTTTAATTCATTTTTTTTTTACTCTTGACATTGCCATCTTTAAGGGAAGTAAACACTTAAATGTATGAACTATAGAATTGACCAGAAATGCTCCTATCTCATCTTGAGGTTCCATCAAAATCTCTTGCCTACATTAGCAAAATACTACTCAACAATTTCTGCTGTTTCCTCATCTGTCATTGTGTGTGCAAGCTGTTATCAATCCCCAACATTTTATAGCAACTACTCTGAGAAAAGTCACCGATGATCTCTGTTATTTCCCCATTCCAATAGACACTTTTCCATCTTTAAGCTCTGCAGCATTAGATACTTGGCAATTTCTTCCTGCTTTAAATTGCTTTTGCTGGTATTATCCCCGTACTTTATACAAGCTGTTATCTTGGCATAAGTGTTTGCATGTTGAATCAGGACAGCTAGATATAGGCCTCCTATTGTGCTCATGCATTATCTTTCTTTGTCAAGTAGAAAAGTCAAGAAAAAACACTTCAGACTAAAAACTTCAAATTAATCAATGGCTTTCTACTAATTGAGTGGAGCAAAATTAATTGCTGATTTTCTAAAAAGTCATGTGGAATTTTTATTTCATTGATCTTACTTCCCTGCCTATAAGTAGAGGAGATAACTCTAGTGAAACAAAAAGGAATTTTGAACTTTATTTTACAACATTGCTCTAGACATACTGGTATGTGGAATGTTTGAGTTCTCTGTAATTTTATTTTGTATCATACAAAGAAAAATTGGTGTAAATTAAAGCAGTGAATGTTTCTCAGTTCTCATTCTAGAGACAATATTAGACTCTTGTGGAATTAGTATATCAATATGCTATGTTGAATTAAAATGTTGAGATACCTTAAATTCATGTTATTAGAAACAATGGAATGATATCCATACACTCTTTGCCAGCTTCTCACTGCTGATATCATTGTGCAAAATTACGTAATGCCACAAACAGGACATTGATGGTAATACAATCTATTGATCTTCAGATTTCCCTAGTTTTACTTGTACTCATGTTTGTATTTAGTTCTATACAATGTTATCACTTATGTAGGTGGATAACGCTACTGTCCTAGTCAAACTGATGAAGAGTTCTGTCAATTAAATTATAATACGGGTGGCAAAAATTAAGAGAAATTCCACCAAAGAAAATACAGACAGGCAGCAAATGAGAATATGAAAAGACAACTTATTATTAGGGAAGTGCAACTTAAAATAGCAATAAGATATTACTACATAGCTAGCAAAATGGCTGTAATTGGAAAAAAAATGAAAACAGTGCTGGTAAAGATACAGAGAAACTAAATGTCTTATATCAAATGTCTTGTTGGTAAGGATATAGAATAGGACAGGCACATTGAAAAAAATGTGCAATTTTTTTCTAAAACTAAATATGTTAGTTTCTGTACTTTTGAGTAATTGTACCTTTCTAGTTGTTATCCCACTAGCCATTGCTTACTACCGTAGTATGTTGTATTCTGATTCTGGTCCATAAGAATTTCTCTTTGCTTATGGTTATATCACTTGATTGTAATTCATTTTTAGTTACTGTTAACATGTAGTGAGAAGTAAATATGAGGAAAATAAGTGGGACAAGACTATGAGTGCCCTGCATAATAAGCGAGGCACAGAATATTCCTTCTCTTATAAAATCCAGCACAGAAAACAGATTCATGGGACAATTCAGAAATTGTACCTGTTCTTGTATGGAGGATGAGCTAGAACATGTCAAAGATCTGAGCTATTTTATTTTGGTATAATTGTTCTTTGCAAAGTCATGTGTTTTAGGACTCATTCTAGAACATTGTTTTAAATTGTTCACCAATAAGTTTCCTATGTTTCACTGAGTTCCTTGAAGACAGGGAGCACATTTTATTAATAGTACCTCTTCAGTGTTTATTACAATTCCTGAAAATAATGATCACTACAATTATTTAAAACTAGGCCAAATATGAGAAATTTCAAATATGTAATAGTTTGTTCCTGGGCAATCTCAAATAGTACTTGTCTTTCTGCAGACTAATATGTCAATATTAAGATCTTTTGACATATACCTCTACTTTCCTTCCAACAATTTGCATATTCAACATTTTACAAGGAAATAGCAAAAGGTGACAAAAATACATGGTTATTCATCAGATTTATTTTTGAAAAATGGTAAATGCATTCAAATACTTAATAGTGGGAAAATTACTCATTAATAGCATACATAAGTCATTAAATCTCAAAACTGGAAATGGAAATATGTGGTCATTTGGTATGTTGCTGATATTCTGAGTGAAAATCACAACCCACAAATCTTATTGCATAGTACAGTTTCATTTATGTATGCCTGACTCTTAAATTACAAACAACAATAAGAAAATATTAAAAGGCTCACAGATACATTACAATTTGACTCACATGATAGGTTGTATTTATCAGCCTCCCTTTAATTTGGCATATGCATGGGTGCTTTGTTACAAGTATTGTGGACAGCTTCCAGGTATGTGTCCTAAGCTCTCCAGTGAATGAATGTACCTCCAGTCTTTCTCTCATGAGCAGAAGTATGAAAGGAACCTTTGTCCTTGAAAATCACCAATGTGGATTGCTCACCTGAAACTTTACATGAATTGAACTTCTTTGTTGAATGCATTGTACATAGCTCTCTTTTTTCAAGAGCATAGACTCATCTATTATAAAAATCATTACCAGAAGCAGGCCATTCTATCTACTTAGCAATATGGCAGCAAATAGAGAATGCAGTGTTTCAGCTGGACAGTGGGTGACTATTGATATACTATGATCAAATGTCAGCGACTAAAGAAAATGGATATTGTTCAGATACTTGTTACCCTGTTGTTTGAAAAGATAGAATATTTTTTATCTCAAATGCCGTGGAAGAAGTCTGTTAGAGTCTCTCTGGAAGGCATTTTATAGGTATCATGGGAAAAAAGGAAAGTTTGTTTAAATGACCAGACTCAGACAGTGTCTTCCCATTCAAGTTTACTGATTGATCTAAGTTAATACAAGGCATGTATAATGTAAAAATAGGGAAAGAGGACTGGTGGAGAACAGAAGATAAAATATAAAATTGTTTAAGAAATCTGCTTACAAGAACATGAAACTAGATCAAATAGAACGAAAGTGTAATTTTTTCTGAGGAAAATATATTGCTAAATATTTCACAACCCTGACTCAAAGGATGTATCAAGTCGTTTTTACTTTATATGTTTTCAATTTATTTCTGTATTATTTTTATTTTAAGGTTATTTTGAAGTGTAATTGTATACAATAAAAATAACCAATTTAGCATATAATCAGTTAATTTTTTAGAAATACATGCAGCAATGTAAATACTACATCAGGGCATAAAACATTTGCACCACTCTGCAACCACCAACACCAAAATTACCTTGAGCTTCTTTACAGTTTCCACTCACTAACCCTGGCAACCGTAGATCTGCTTTCTGTCAAAGTAATTTTACCTTTTACATAATTTCATTTAAATGGCATCAAACAGTATCTTTGATTTTCTGAATTTTTCTTTTTTGTGTGTGTAGAACTACAGATAGACCAGAGGTGTTGGGGGACTGGTGAGAGGATTCACCAGAAAAAGAGTGGGGAGCAGAACAGATAGATTTACTGAAATGCACTGCTGATGGGTGAGGTGGGCCCAACAGGAGAGGTCTGCTGTGCCATGTGGATTAGCTCCCTGGCTAGGATTAGAACTCAAACCCTAGTGGTGGTAGTGCTGAGACTTAAACCCTAGGCCACCAGGGAAGCCCTGATTTTCTGAATTATTTATTTAATGTGATTGAGATCCTCCGTGGTATACCACATATCTGTAATTGAAAACCTTTTATTGTGGAATAATGTCCCATTAGATGTATCTATCAGTGTTTATCCACTCATCACTTGGTTCACCTTTAGTTAGTATGAAGAAGTTGCAACAAACATTTATACACACACATTTTTGTGGCCATATGCTTTCATTTCTCTTGCGTAAATACTTAAGAGTATAATCATTTGATCAAATGGTAAATATATACCTAGAATTTCAAGAAGCCACAAAACCTTTCCCAACTATCCTTTTTATTCACACCTGGAATATGAAAGTTCTAGTTGTGTTATATCTTTATGTATGTTTGACATAGAAAGTCTTCATAAAGTTAACCATTCTAGAACATGTGCAGTGGTATGTCATTCTGACAGATTTAAAAATATGTCCACAATTGTTCTGTATTTTTTTTATTGAGATAACATCGATGCACATTATTGCTGGTATTTTAGGAGTATAGGACCCCACCTCAGGTGTAGCCAGTGTAGTACATTCTCAGCAAAACAACCCATGGTATACCACCATATACTCACTTCTCTCTATTCTCAGCCATCTCTCAGCCCCTCTAGCTTTGTTTCAGTTCTGTAGTCAGCTGACACTTAGTTTGGTTTCTCTGTATCTCACATATAAGTGACACCACAAACTATTTGTCTTTCTCCTTTTGATTGATTTCACTTAGCATTATCCCTTCCAGCTCCACCCATGCTGCTCCAAATGGCATGAGTTTATATTTTTTTGATTGCTGAGTAATATTTTATTGTGTATATATACCACATGCTGATCCACTCATCTCATTTGGGGTATGTTTTCATAGTTTGGCTATGTCCACAACTTTTTTGATAATCTTCCCTTTAAGAGAAGTGCACTGACATTTTGACTGAGTATTCAGTAAGTGCATCAATTAATTTTTGGAAAAAGACATTAATTAAAAGCTGTTTCTGGACTATGAACATGGTATAGCTAGCTGTTCATTTAGTTCATATTTAACTTTCTCATCAATGTTTAGCACTTTTTTAAAGATATTTAAAATTAAGTATGCATTTAAATATAGTTTTAAATTATACCATTTAAAGTAGTATTTTTATGTCATAACTTATAATTTTTATATTGGCTTTGTTTCCTGAGACCTACTGTACTCAGTACTAATACCCTTAGCATAGTTTCTAGGTGGATGTCTTAAGCAATCTATCTGTTAAAATGGCAACTTATTACTAATCTATATTCTTTTATATTTCTTTCCATGTGTCAATTAGAATCTCCAGAAGAAATTTTGAATTGAACTTGGGAGACTAGGCATTTGTTACCTTTTTCCCAACTGTAGGGCAAAGCTTTCAGATTTAAACCATCATTTGTGATGTAAAGTGACACTGTTTACAAATGTTCCTCTATAAAGAAAAGACAGTTTTAAAGTTCAAGTTTAGTATTGTGTTTATCCCAAATGAATGTTGAATGCTGCTTTTTCTGCAGCTATAGAGGTGGTTATTGTTTGTATTTAATCTTAAAATTAGATGAATTGCATTGAGTTTCTGATGTTCGATCAACTCGAATTCATGGCATAAACCCAATTTACAAATATTTTCCTTCTTATATGTTGTAAGATTCAATTAATAGCATTAAAAAGTACATTTCTTATGTACAGGATCACCTTTTCTATAAGCATTTTTCTAAGTCTGAAAAGTTGAGAATATAGGTCAATGAAAATAACCATCACTTTAAAGAGTTTTGATTGCTGTAGACTTCTTGATTGACAGTTTTGCTTAGGTGTTTATTTTTTTATTTACAGTATTTTAAGGTGCCACCTCAAGTTCTTCAGACTGGCTTTGTTTCTGAGCTGGTGTCTGTTGGTATTTTCTTTGATCCTCTGTATTTCCTGACAGCTTTTATTAAAGACCATTTTTAAAAGCATTTCAGATACAGGGTAAATTTGAAGAAAAGGTACAGAGAATTCTCATATACTGCCTGCCCCAAAACATGCAGAACCTCAGTCATTATCAGCACCCCCCACCACAATGTTCTGTTGGTTACAATTGACCAATGTATATTGATATAATCACCCAAAGTATACTTTATATTACAATTCATTCTTTGTGTTGTAAATTCTTGGCATATGGGCAAAACATTGATGGCATATATCCATCATAATGGCATAATATGTATTATTTTCACTATTCATAAAAAGCATCTATGTTCTGCCTATTCACTCCTTACCTGCCCCAAACCCTGGCAATCACCTCAGTCTTTTGCTCACCACATATTTGTCCTTTTCAGAATGACATATATTTGGATTCTTAATGTATATAAGTACTTTCAAACTGGCTTTTTTTGTTTCTTCCATATATTTCCATGACTTGGTAGTTCATTACTTTTTAGAGGTCAGTAATATTCCATTGTCTGGGTTTTCCAGTTTATTTATCCATCCCCCAATTAAAAGACATTTTCTTTGTTTCCAAGTTTTGGCAGTTATAAATAAAGATGCTATTAATGCCTGCATTCTGATTTTTGGATGGATACATATTTTCAGTTTCTTTCAGTGAATACTCAGGAACACTGTCGCTGGACTATCTATCTGTTAAGATTACGTTTAGTTTTGTTAGAAACTGACAAAGTGTCTTCCAAAGTGGCTGTGCCATTTCGTATTTCTACCAGCAATGAATGAAAGTTCTTGCCTCTCTAAAACCAGGCTAGGATGTGTTACTGCTTTTGTTCTGGATTTTTCCCTTTCTAATGGGCATTCAGTGTTATCCCTCATTGTTTTACTTTACGTTTTCCTGATGACATGTGATATAAAGAATCATTTCATCTGTGTATTTGCCACTTTTTTATCTTATTTGATGAGGTGTTGAGTCTTTGCCTCATTTTCCAATGGGATTATTTGTTTTGAGTTTTGAGTTCTTTGTATATTTTGGATAGCAGTCTTTTGTTATATGTTTTGGGCAAATATTTTTCTCCTAATGTGTGACTTTTCATTCTCTTGACATGATGTTTTGCAGAGCAGAAGTTTTTAATTTTATTGAAGTCTAACTTTTCAACTCTGCGTGAATTGTGCCTTTGATATAATATCTAAAATGTCATCACCATATGCAAAGTCATTTAGATTTTACCCTATATTATCTTTTAGGAATTTAATAATTTTAACTTTATAGACAGGTCCATGATCCATTTTGCATTTGTTTTGGGTGAAGTGTGTATAAACTATGTCTAGATTTGTTGTTTTGCATATAGGTGTCCAGCTTTTCAACTACCATTTATTGAAAAGACTGTCTTTTCTCCACTATATTTCTTTTTCTTCTCTATCAAAGATCACGAGACTACATATTTTGGCCTATATCTAGGATCTATTGTGTTCTATTAATATCTGTACATTCTTAGTTCCATAATATCTTGATTGTGTAACTTTATAATAATTCTTAAAGTTGAGTAATTTCAGTCCACCTACTTTGTCCTTTTTCAATATTGTATTACAAATTTCAGTGTTTCATCTCTCTGAATTTTGGAATCATTTTGATATTGACAAAATAACTTGTTAAGACTTTGATTGGGATTTAACTGAGTCTATAGATCAAGTTGGTAAGAGCTAACAACTTCTCAATATTTAATCTTCATTTTCATGAACGTGGAATATTTTTCCATTTATTTAGTTTTTCTTTGATTTCATTCATCTGTTTTGTAGTTTCACACATGCAGAGCTTGTATATGTGTTTTGATTTTTGTTTTTTTTTTTTTTTGAGACCTCACTATTTCAGTTCTTCACTAGGAGAGGGGAGGATGCCAATATGAACGTACTTCTTTTTTTATTCCACTATTTCACTGCTGATATATAGGAAAGTGATTCATGATTCACTTTTACATATTATCCTTGTAGTCTGCAGCCTAGATTTAATTTTTTCCCCAGAATTTTGTTGTTGATTCTGTTTTTCTATATAGATTATCACGTGATCTGAGAACAAATGCAGTTTTACATCTTTTTTTCCCCAATCTGTATAAAATTTTCCTTCCCTCTGTTACCTGATCACATTCACTAGAACTTTCACGGCAATAATAAAAAAGTGGTTATAAGGTACATCCTTGCCCTCTACTTGATAGTGGGAAAGCTGTGTCTTACCATTAAGCATAGTGTTCGCTGTAGGTAGGTTGTAGATATTTTTCATCAAGTTTGAGGATGTTCCTCTCTATTCTTAGCATTTCAGAATGGTTTTCTTTCACTTCCCACTGCTGGAAACCTAAGGAATTTTTTCTAGTTTTTACTGTAGGAATTTGGGTTTTATGGGTCCCACCAAACCTCACCCCCCATGACAGGGTACCCTGTTATTTTTAACTCTTGGACTTGTCCACACTGAGTTTCTAGCAATATGTCAATTAGATTCATATTTTTCTACCTTTACCCTGATTCCCTAGTAGTTTCTGTTCCTAAGTCTCTGTTCTGATAAGCAGGAACTCCCTGTATTCAATTGTTTGTCTCTCCAATCTTGGGTGCAGCAGTTTGCCCTGTATGTGTCCCTCTGTTGTGGATCCAAAAAGAGCTGTTGTCTTTGCAGTACATTTAGCTTACTTTTTATTGTTAGAACAGAGACCTGACTTCAAGTTCCTTACATATAAAACCAGAAGGTAAAAGTCTTTGTTTGCTTTTTTTTTTGAGTGGATTTCAGCAATTTCGCTATGATAAGCTTTGCTGTGTCTTTTTCCCTGCTATTTATTCTATTTCACATTACACTCCTTGGATATTGTATTATCAAATATGGAAATAATTCATCCTTTAATCATTCTGTTCTCTTCTCTCTTCTGATATGGCACTACAGCTAGCCCATGTTAGGCTGCATATATTGTTTCTAGCTCACTGATTCTCTGTTGTTTTTTCCCCCTATTTTCCTTATTTTTTTTCCTTTGGATTGTTTCTATATCTATGTCTTCCAGTTTTTTTTTACTATTCATATATTTTTTTTTACATTATTGTATATTCCCCATAGGTTACCCACAACCAATTCACCTGTGAACCATCACCAGAGTCCCTTGTGCTCTTTTCTACCCCTTTTTGAGCCCTTATCATCCCCCTCCCTTGTGGATGTCTTTCTTGTTTGGTTCGCCTATATTCTGGTTATAAGTGAAACCATTCGATATTTTTCTCTTTTCTTTCTGGCTTATTTCACTGAGCATGATCCCTTCTAGCACCATCAATATTGCTGTGAATTCCTATGTTTATCTTTTTTGAATGCTGAATAGTATTCCATTGTGTCTATGTACCACATTTTTTTAATAAATATATATTTTTATTGTTATTTATATCTTTTACATTTTGTGTTCCCCTTGTATACCACATCTTCTTGATCCAATCATATATTTTTGGCCATTTGGGTTGTTTCCATATTGTAGCTATTGTAAACAATGCTGCAATAAACATACAGGTGCATGTCTCTTTTTGGATTAATGTTTTTGTGCCCTTTGGGTAGATTCCCAGAAGTTGTATTACTGGGTTCTATGGAGGCTCCATTTTTAGCAATTTGAGGAACCGCCATACAGCTTTGCATAGTGGTTGGATCAGTTTGCATTCCCACCAGCAGTGTAGGAGAGTTCCTTTTTCTCCACATCCTTGCCAACATTTGTTGTTCCCTGTTTTTTTTTTTTTTTTAATACGTGCCATTCTTGTTGGTGTAAAGTGGTATCTCATTGTGGTTTTTATTTGCATTTCCCTGATTATGAGGGATGTTGAACATTTTTTCATATGCCTATTGGCCATTTGCATTTCTTCTTTGGAGAAGTGTCTATTAAGTTCTTCTGCCCATTTTTTATTATTATTAATTTTTTATTGTTATTTATGTCTTTTACATTTTGTATTCCCCTTGATCCACCAATTCACCCGTGATCCATCGCCATGGTCCCCTGTATTCTCCTCTCTTCCATTTTGTGCCCGTATCCTCCCCT
>PVIJ01022544.1:0-15922 GCA_004024925.1 Scalopus aquaticus
GTCCAAAAACAGATGATTGGATCAAGAAGATGTGGTACATATACACAATGGAATACTATTCAGCATGGAAAGAAGATAAACACATGCAATTTGCAGCGACATGGATGGAATTAGAGGGGATCATACTCAGTGAAATAAGCCAGAAAGAAAGAGAAAAATATCGAATGGTTTCACTTATAACAGGACTATAGGGAGGCCGTGTGGGAGAGAGACAATCAGTGGGGGGGCGGGGGGGGAGGAGGGAGACGGAGGGAGGGAAGGAAAAGGGCACAAAATGGAATAGAAAAGAACACAAGGGACCATGGAGATGGATCACGGGTGATTTGGTGGTGGGCTACCCAAGGGGAATACAAAATGTAAAAGACATAAATAACAATAAAAATATATATTTAAAAAAAAAAAAGAAATCTCAGTAGGTAGAGTATTACTTCCATTCCCCCAAAGCCAACTCAATACAGCGAGATAACGACTCCTTTCACTTTTCTTACCTTGGTGATATCCAACTCAGTGATTTATCAAACATGCTTATCAAACAAGGATTATGCTTGTTTTTAGTTAAGTACACATTCCATATCCTACACTATCTAGCAATATGGAATGGCATTCTAATATTGCAAAGATAGTAAAATTTAAAATTGTACTCTGAACATTCTCAAATCATTCATATAAAAAAAGTAATCCCCAAATGTATAAAGCATTTATAGCATTTATCAGAATTTATCAGAGCTTTTTTTTTTTTTTTGGTCCTAGCCAGAGTGGTCTTGTTGTTTTTCTATCTGCAACAGTAGAAAATTGTGTGTCCTCTTACATCTTCTTATTTTATGTTTGCACTGAGTTTAATCCCTGTAATTTCTTATAATAATGTGAGATTAGGATCACGAAGAAAATTGCAAGACTTGATGCATATAAACAAAATTGCTATGACAGCTGTTAAACATGTTATAAACAACTATAAGGGTTTCTCATATTTTAATAATCTAATTCAAAGTTTAGAGAATATTTTCACATGTACATTAGTACTTTGAAGTTCTGTGAATAAAGTATTGCCAGTAAAATTCCATGAGTACAAAGTACCTGATGAGCATATATAGGTAAATTCCATTAAGTATAAATAATGCATTTAATTCATCTAACAACATTCAATCCTGCAGCAAATATTTGTTGAGTACTTAATACATATGAGTATCGCCAGATTTGTCAGTAAGCCTAATAAAGCCCCTTGAGTATAACCTGAATTTCAGTAGGAATAAATAATAAGAAAACACAGATAAATACATGAGAAATACTAATAAATACTCTGATCAAAACAATGGATACAAACTGATTGAAAATTCTTGGTGAGAAGAATTTTATGTATAGTGGTCAGAAAGAATATGAGAAATTCATAATGAAAATAACCCTGAATGTTGGGCCTCCCTGGTAGCACAAGGGGTTAAGTCTCAGCACTATGAAGCTGTCCGCAGCCAATGTAGCACGAGTTCGATCCCCGGCCAGGGAGCTTCCCACATGGCGCAGCAGACCTCTCCTGTCTTCCCCGCTGCTTCCCTCAGCAGTATATTTTAGTCAATCTACCTGTTTTTCTCCCCACTCTGTCTCTGGGGAATCCTCTCACCACCCACACCTCTGGCCTATACCCCAACTCTTGTATGCATATATAAATAAATCTTTAAAAAAATAAATAAAATAACCCTGAATGAAAGGGTACAGTGACCCCTCGGGAGTACAGGGAAGAGTGCTGCAGGCATAAGGATTGGCAAATGCAAAAGAATGGACTACTATTCAGCAATCAAAAAAGATAAACTCATGCCATTTGCAGCAACATGGATGGAGCTAGAAAGGATATTGCTTAATGAAATGTTGGAAAGAAAAATAAAAATATCAGATGGTTTCACTTACAGGAGGAATATTGGGGAAATAAATAAGGGATCAGGGGGAAATAATAACAATAAATAAAAAACCAGAAAATTAACACGCCACTATAAACCAGAGACACTCTGCAGGGGAGGGGGAAGGAGAAGGACCAAAACAGGGGAGGGAAGAGCAAAAGGGATTATGGTGATGGCTCATGGGGGCATTGGTGGTGGGAATTCTATGGGGACTACACCTGAGAGGAGAAAGAAACAACTGTAAAATGAACAATGATGTAAAATATATATAAATATATTATATACGTATACACACACACACACACACACACACACACACACACACACACACACACACATAAAATCTCCGAGGCAGAGAACATTCATGTTCAGGCTGAGTTGAGCCAAGCAGAGGGAATTAGGAGAGGAAGTAGGAGCTGGGCTGGCGGCAGCGTGTGCAGGGCTTACAGGTTATATATAGACTTGGGATTTTATTCCGAATGAAATGGAAATCACACGACATTTGGAGCAGAGTCCTGGCATGATCTGATGTATTATTAAAGATCACTCTGACTGATACGTGGAAAATAGGTTGTACAAGATGAGGGTAGAATCAGGGAGTTGTCAAGAAAATATTTTAATTTAAATTGTCCCTTTGAGCCATTTTCATTGGAGGAATATGACTAGATTGATAGAGTGTTCATATTCTTTTTATGTTGTTTCAAGGAACCTCTAGTAAATGCCAAGGTGGGTACAACTTGGCCAAGCACAAATGCCTCTCCTGAGCTCCAGCTCCCTCCTATAAAATAGTTTTTCCAGAATTTATTTAGCTATTGCTCTCTACCCACTTACTCTGGGCTTTATGAATTGGCCAGACACCTTCACAGAACTCCCGTCAAGAACGCACTAGCAGCCATTTCCAACGTCTTGTCTAGAGCAGCAAGCTGAGAGTCTCAAGCGATGTGGAAAAGGAAGGGGCAATGGCAAAAAGTAGGGACTCGCCATGCCCACCAGCTAAATGCCAAGAGAGGCCACTGACCCCACAAGGAAGTGGCCCAATAGGTTTGGGAAAGTCTCCTAGAAGGGGGAGAGGGGGATTGACTTTGATCAACCCCACCCCCTTTCTTGAATCTACTTTACAAATGAATTTTAAAAGATAAGAAAAATGCTATATGCAACAAAATTGTCCTTCAAAAATGACAGGGGGATGTATTTTTAGATAAACAAAAACAGAGTTGTTACTCCTTATATCCATCTTCCGGCTTCTACTGCAGCCTGACAAACTACCCCAAATTCAGCGTCATCACCAAACAGTCATCGTTTTATTGTGTCCGCAGATTCTGTGGGTCAGTTTGGGGAGGACACGCACTGTGTCTCATCTCAGCCTCATGGTTTATGAGCCTCACCTGCGTGGGCAAGATTCCGAGACATAAAAGGTTGATGGCTCTCAGCGTTCTCCTTAGGTTAATTCCTGGGAAGTATGTTTTATTTTTTTTTATTTTTTTGCATAGAAGTAACTGGGGTGTAGGTCAGAAGTGCAAGTGGTGAGAGAATTCACCAGAGTGGGGAGCAGAACAGGCAGAATGACTGAAGTACACTGCTGAGGGGAGCGGCGGGGAGACAGGAGAGGTCTGCTGTGCCCTGTGGGTCAGCTCCCTGGCTGGAGACTGAATGGGCCAGCCGGGCCCTGGCAGTAATAGAAGTAAGACTTAACCCCTAGGACTAAGACTTAACCCCTAGGCCACCAGGGCGGCCTGGAAGTATGTCTTACTCGTCCCTGAAGGAAGAGCCACGTCCCCTCCCACCTGTGAGACATCTATTGGATTTTTCTTTTTTATTATTTATTTTTATTTATTTTTAAAGATTTATTTATGCATACAAGCTGGGGTACAGGCCAGAGGCGTGGGGCGGCGAGAGGGTTCACCAGAGACAGAGCGGGGAGCAGAACAGGCAGAGCAACAGAAATACACTGCTGAGGGGAGCAGCGGGCGAGGCAGGAGAGGTCTGCCGCACCATGTGGGAATCTCCCCGGTCGGGCGTTGAACTCGCATTGTCAGTTGTCGCTGCCAACAGCTCCACAGTGCAGCACTTAGCCGCTGCACCACCAGGGAGGCCCCTCTATTGGATTTTTCTGTTCAACTCTCTTATTAAATTGTATTTCATGCTAAACTTTCAGAGGCATTATTTTTTTTTTAAATGGATTGTGTGCCTTCCATGGGCAGCATGCTGTAACGGGATATGCAGTGATCGGGTCCTGAGCAGCTGACAAGGAGGTGGGAACAGAGAGCCAGCCAAGTACCGTGAATACGGTGAACTCGGGAAAGGGGGGTGCGGGGCACTGAACTCTCACAGGCTGGAAAGAGCACCCAAGGGCAGACCAGGCACTTTTTCTTCCCAGCCCTGTTCTCCATACCCCACTGTGGACACTTGAATATGTTACCTACAATCCCTAACTCTCAGTTCTTTTGTGCAGTAAAAGGAGAATCTAGAAGCTTCTAACAGAGTGCAAATACTCAGAACAGTCAGGCACCAAGCAAGTAATGAATAAAAACTGCTATTATTATTACTATCATTTGACAGGGATTTTTTTTTAAGGGTGAAAATGGTTCATCTGGATTCTAGAAGGATGCAGGTAGAAAATCCAAGGAGATACTTTTATAAAATGCACTGCTAGACACTGGGTTCAGTGCAAAGTCAGAAGCCACGTAGGTCCTGTGTGGCAAATATTTTGATGCATGCATCACAGGTGAGGAAAATAGACCCCAAGATGTTAAGAAACAGTCTGGGAAATACTTGCCAGTGAGATGCAAGGATGGAAACCAAATGGGAGTTTTCTGATGTCACGCTGTGCTCCCGTGACCATAAATAGGCTGGCTTCTCCCTTGGTGGCTACCCACCCACCATATACCATGCCTCATAAGACTATTAAAGCAGTGTACCTGCAGAAGACGCTGAGCCTTTCTCTGCCCACTTATCAAAAATGCCTTGATTTGTTCTGATTGCAACAGTCTTTACAATTGGTGATGCAGGAGAGAGCGAAATGAATTCATTCCAATTTTATTTTGACGGAATATTACAGTGAGTTTCGTTCGTGGAAAGGATCTTATCTTTTGACAAGTATAGTGGAAGAATTTTAATCTAGAAGTCATTTTGAGAACACTGCCGGGTTCCTAAATAGTGAAACAAGAACACAGTCGCTTCTCTCCATATGCTTTTAGGGATTGCAAGAAAATGAAAATTTCCACCCAATAGAAAGCACAGTTTGAATTATTGATGGTCTGACAAGTTGTGTGGGCTTTCCTTTAATGCTGAATCACATGCAAATTTGGTGATTTAAAAATCATATCATGCCATTTTTGAGAGGAGGTGGTAACTAAGGTTCTGTGTTTTGATAAGTGAATTTTAAGCATCCTCTATTTTTCTCTCCTGATCCTAAATTTTCACATTAATATCATGTAGCCATCTGCAGTATCTTACAGCATGTAACATTAGTCCATCAGTTTGATGTTAAAACTATTCTATCCTTGGGACCTCCCTGGTGGCGCAACGGGTTAAGCGTGGAGCTGTCGGAGGCTGCAGTGCGAGTTCAACGCCTGGCCCGGGAGAACCCACACGGCACAGCAGACCTCTCCTGCCCACCCCCCAGCTCCCCTCAGTAGTGTGTTTCGGTCGATCTGCCTGTTCTGCTCCCCACTCTGTCTCTGGTGAACCCACTCACTGATCCACACCTCTGGCCTGCACCCCAGCTTGTACGCAAAAATAAATCTTCAAAAAAAAAAAAAAAACGCTCTAAAAAAAATTAGCAGCAAGTTGAAAAAAGAAGAGCTACCCCAAGCCTATTCTGTGACCTTTTTTTACTCAGCAAGTACAGTCTTTTCCCTCAGGGGCTTCATTACATAGCTGTTTTACCAGTAAGTGTTGAATGTGCTACAAACAACTCTTAGTTTTTAAATAAAATTGTTTGAAAGAAAATGAAACTTCATTTCTTCCTTTAATTTAATCATGAGCCAGATGTTAGCAAGAATTTTGGACACAAAGTGCCAGAGTAAAGGGTGGTGATGGGAACTGTAACTCATCACTTTTCAATAAGGTAAGTTTTTGATTTACATGAAGTAATAAAAAGTTTGCACATAATTCTATAGCTCAATTCTCTTCTCCATCCACAAATGACTGTTCGACAAATTACTCTAACATCTCCATCAAACGAAAGACCAAAACATAAATTTGTTAGTCAGAAAATTTTGAGTAACAGCAATTGAATAGCAATGCAAATGAGTTTTCGATTAATCTACCATTTTCTTCTGAAAGGAAGTAGAATTCTTGTTTGGGGGCAGAATAAACACTGAAGAAACTAGCACATCTTGTCATTCCAGCAACTACCCAGGAGTGGGAAGGTGTGTTAAAACGACTTAGGAGACAATTTATGGAGGTTTCGTGTTGACCCAAAAGATAATTAGACAAGGAGGAACAAATAAAATGAAATAGAACACGTAACATTTAAATAGATGAATCCATAACGAGAGGAAAGAAATGTTTGGTACCTGGGAGGTACAGGAAGTGGTCAGGCATTTTTCCACCCTCCAGTTGCTGGCTTCAGCAGCCGCCACCTCAGCCTCTGCAAGGGGTCCCTGGAACCTGGGCAGCCATACTGGTAACTATGGACACCTGGGCTCAGAGAGCACGGGCATGCGCATATGTAAACGAGCACACCTGAGGCTAGAGGCGGGGCCAAAAGCAGTGGGGCTGAGGGCAGAGGCTAGACTGAGAAGGCCAGAGAGAGGCCAGAGCCAGAGCACAAATATGCATGAGGGGCTGGGAGGCTTGACAGCTTGCCTGCCTGCTACGGCCTTGCCAGGCCCCCTGCCCGCCTCCTTGCATCCCAGCCTCCCTGCCTGGCCTGCCTCTGTACCTGGGTCCCTGAGAGAGCATTAAAGACTTGTACAAAGGATACAAAAACACTAATCCGAAAGGATACATGCACCGTATGTTCATTGCGGCACTATTCACAATAGCAAAGGTATGGAAGCAACCCAGATGCCCAAAAATAGATGACTGGATCCAGAAGATGTGGTACATACACACAATGGAATACTATTCAGCATGGAAAGAAGATAAACACATGCAATTTGCAGCGACATGGATGGAATTAGAGGGGATCATACTCAGTGAAATAAGCCAGAAAGAAAGAGAAAAATATCGAATGTTTTCACTTACAACAGGACTATAGGGAGGGCGGGTGGGAGAGAGACAATCAATGGGGGTGGGGGAGGGAGGCGGAGGGAGGGAAGGAAAAGGGCACAAAATGGAATAGAAAAGAACACAAGGGACCTTGGAGATGGATCACGGGTGAATTGGTGGTGGGCTACCCAAGGGGAATACAAAATGTAAAAGACATAAATAACAATAAAAATATATATTAAAAAAAAAATAAAGACTTGTACAAAGCCCCACAGGTCTACAGGACTCTCCTTACCCATCTGCGCTAATGGCAGTGGGCCTGCCGTGTGGATGCTGGCAGCGCAGGACCTTTGAGCATGTGCAAGAACTAACTCTTTAAAAAGAGCTAAAAGGAGGGAATAAAAAGATATAATGACTTTGCTCTATAAAACTGCACAACAGATTGCAGGAAGTTTCTTTGCAATGGTAATCAATGGCTTGTAACATTGTGAAACATTTCGGAAAAAACTGAAAGCTTTCTGCAGAGTGAACATTTGCAATCTAGGAGCGTGGAGATCCTACCAGAGGGTGTTACAATGAAGAGGAGGGTACCAGGAGCACTTCCAAGGAGTTTGGTGTTGACATTTAAGTATCTCAACACAAGGTGCAAGGGGTTAAGTCTCAGCCTATGAAGCTATCAGCAGCCACTGCAGCATGAGTTCGATCCCCAGCCAGGGCGCTGACCCACATGGCGCAGCAGACCTCTCCTCTCTCCCTGCTGCTCCCCTCAGCAGTGTACTTCAGTAGATCTGCCTGTTCTGCTCCCCACTCTGTCTCTTGTAGAACCTCTCATCCCCACCCCCACACCTCTGGCCTCCACCCTAGCTCTTATATATGTAAATAAATCAATCTTTAAAATAAATAAATATCTCAACACAGTGGATGTCTTTTAGTACTTTCCCTACCAGCCTTCAACTTGAAAATGGAATTTCATGCCATCATGAATAGATCAGCAATCCCAAATTGTAAGTTCTAGTTTCTGCAATACCTCTTCTGTCTGTTACAATGTCACAGTTGCTCTATCCACACTCCCCATACCTGCATCTCTGCACAATGGCAATAGCTGAATAACTGTTGTTTTATCTACTCCACAATGGCAATAGCTGAATAACTGTTGTTTTATCTACTCTGTCACTAGTAAATTTCCAAGATCACTGGGATAATCACATCACTTTATTCTTCAGAAATTCCTCAAGGTTTTGCACTGTTGCATTATACCAAGTTCATCTGAACTTAATTCTTTTCATTTGCCATTCAGCTGCATCCTGCATTGCAATTCATAGTCTCTGAGAGTCAGCTGTCCCTGGCTGTCCCCTCTCACGTGACTGCACGGCTATTCCAGGAGGTCAGATCCCTCTTAAGTCTATGTTGACTTAAGTGTATGTTGAACTTATTTTTAAGTACTCAAATACCTGGAAATCATAATCAGTGTGTGGATGTGTGAACAACTGTCTGAAAATGTGAAAATTTAGATGCATGCAAGAGGGAAGCATTACTTAATGGGTTTAAAACCTATTCTGCTCTAATATGTGTTTGCATAATGAAAACTGGCTCCTATCCAATTACTAGATGGGGAACTGATGGTGACATAATAGGGAAATCAAATTAATTTAGTCACAATTTTCCCCATTTCATTAATACCTTTATACCATGTAAGCTGGAACAGATAATGCAAAGTGCACCACAGCAGCTGGACACAAAGCACAGAGAGAGGGTTCTTCATTGTATATGATGTTTATTCCCCTCATTGTTTTTGTTTTGTTTTGTTTTGTCTCAGTTTGAACACACTCTTTCCTAGCTTACCAGTTCTTTCCACATGCTTCTGCTTACTGTGCAGATTTGCCCTTGTCTCTATAATTTAACAGTTTCAAACTTGTTTACATCCCCTTCCATCAAGAGCATTAACCTTATTTCAATTGCAAGTGATAGTATTATAGTAAATGACAATATACTTTCTAGCATATTCTTCACTTTGTACAAATTTTAGTGTCTTTGCTGTGCTAATATTGATATTATATTGGTCTCATAATGCATTTTTCATATAGATGTATTGGTTTGGAGTAGTCTGTCTATAACATTATGTTTCCCCTAGGTGATATATTTTTTTTTCAGAAGAGAAGACTATTTAGGAACAAATGTATCTTGTTATAGTACTCAGTTTAGTAATGTTAGGGAGAAAGCTTATAACTGCTCAGAAGTGGTTTTCTCTATTTCATGTTCTCTCACATGAGAATATGTAGCTTTTATTTACCTACAGTGATTGTGTGACAATCACTGTAACAAATACTAACAAATACTTTGTCTCAGCTTCATTTAACATTCCTAGGAGTACATTTCTAGACCTTTAATTTAACTCTGAGTGTTGATTTTTTACCTATTTCTCTCCTCTTACTTTGTTTTTTTTTTTCTTTTTTTTAATGTATATATTTTTATTGTTATTTATATATTTCACATTTTGTATTCCCCTTGGGTAACCCACCACCAATTCACCTGTGATCCATCTCCGTGGTCCCTTGCTCTAATTGTTAAAGTTATAAAAATAACTACCTTCTTGGGCCTCCCCGGTGGCACAGCGGTTGAGCGCTGTGCTGTGGAGCTGTCGGCAGCCCGTGATGCGAGTTCGACGCCCAGCGGGGAGATTCCCACATGGCGTGGCAGACCTCTCCTGCCTCACCGCTGCCCCCCTCAGCAGTGTATTTCTGATCTGCCTGTTCTGCTCCCCACTCTGTCTCTGGTGAACCCCCTCGCCACCCCACGCCTCTGGCCTGTACCCCAGCTTGTATGTATAAATAAATAAATCTTAAAAAAAAAAAACAACTACTTTCTTAACTTTGATTAACAGGTCACGGTATGACCTTACTGTAAGAAGGGATTTGATTATTTACAAATATCTCTCTCACTGCAAACCAGCCTTAGCAAGACTGACTGCGTGGCATTCCACAAGTAATGCAAAGCCCCCTGACATCAAAGTTGCAGATACTTCAAGCTCCCTGGATAAAATTCCACCCATGTGCTTTGACAAGGTCAGCCCTGCCTGCACGGCTCGCTCACGGGAGAGTTTTAGAAACCAACACTCTGGGCTCTGCTCTTCCCAGTTCGGAGTCAGCATAAACTCGGGGGCCAGGATGCCCAGGGGAGGTCTGCAAACAGTCGCCTAAGGTTAGTGTCCACGAAGCCAACCAAACCCCCACGATGCCTCCAGCTGACTTCTCCCCGCCTCTCGCCAGCCGACACAACCAGCCAGGCTTCCAACTGAACTTGAGATTTTATTCCAACCCCTCGAGGGACTCAGATGCCCCTGGAAGCTCCAGTCAGGGAAACTGGGAACTCGATGCCCTGAGTTACTTTCTCTCCCTGGCGCTCGAGCTGGAATATTTTTTTTTCTTTTTGTAATCCTGTCCTGTTCCCCACGGCTGTGCCTGAACTGTGGGTCACCAGTCACGCGGTGAAGCAAGTGTTTTCTAGAAGCCCGAGAGAGAGAGTGACCCTGCCCACAACTCAGAGCTCAGGACGCAGGACACAGGCTGAGACATGCCACTGCGCTGCGGTCTGTGGTGGAACCCCCGTCTCCCCAGGTTTGGGGGTATTTTCCTGAGGCACCTTGGCTCCTGTACCCCACTTAGGAGCGCCTAGCATGCTCTTCAGCCATGAGGTCCAGGGGACTTTGTCTAGTCTGACAAAGCAGCACCTCAGTGGGCCAGCGATATGGCCGACTATCACTCACGTGACCGGCGCGGGTTTCTGGCCTGCAGGGCTCCGGCTTGTCCTGGTTCCACGTGGCAACTCATGGCAGCTAGTCCTCGTCGGCTCCTGCCTTCTGAGGCTGGTCTGGTTGCCTGCATCAAATTACAGAAGGGACATGTTTGTGGGGCCCGGCAGTTGTCTGTACCCACACTACCTGGATTGCATGGCTATGAGGACGCTTAACTGCTAGAGAAGACAGGGGACTTAGACGCCTCGTGTGACCAAAAAAATAAAGGAAGAAGAAAGAAACAGGGATTATTGATCAATAAGCATCTCTGCCTGGCACAGAAGAAAATACAAATAGCACCGTAAACGTCGGTTTGCCACACCAGAAGCCATTAAAACCGAGGCAAATACTTTATATTTAAATATGACAGATACTTAATGTAGCTTAAAAAATGTCTTTAGAACAAGAGCTAGGTACAATAAACACACCAGGCATAATGTGATTTTATAGTTAGGGAATTTAAAAATAGTAAAGCTAAAAGGAGAAGAAGTAAATAACAAATAATTTCAAAAGTCATTATTTTTACAACATCTATATGGATGACATGCAAGAGGGAATATGGAGGCTTTTTTTCCCTAAGTGGTGAGATCCACATATAAATAAAAGACTCTATTATGAAGACCAGAGGGAATCACATCGGCAGACAGAATGAATTAAATGGATGTGACGTGATCTTTGACATCTACTGGGATCTCACTAACCTAACTTGATTACCTGATTCCTGCTCCTTGCAGAGTGATTTTCTTGGGCATTGTCAATATGACACTTTCAAGGGTCAAGTTCTGCTAATGAACTTCTCCTCCATGTATTGACACATTTATCAGCAGGCAAATGTCAACATCACTAACTCCCTTTCTTAATCTTCTATTCAAATTCAAAAATAAATTACCTGTTCTCTCCGGGGTCAAACTCCCATATCTGGGAGATGAACAATGACTTTAAATTACTGTAGGTAACATATGAATAAGCAAATAAATTGAAATGGTCTCTGGGGAAATGCATTATTGTCCATTAAAGAGAGACTCAGCAGTTCACTCTCCCACTCTGCTCATCTTCTCCATCAACCTTCCCAAGAGAGTATTTAGTCAGCTTCTTTGATGACTTTAGCCACTGATAACACTGGTCAACAGTGAGATCATTACTGACTTTAAAAGGCCCTAATCTGTAGTATCTTGGTGTGCTGAACATGAATATAATCCTGAAAATTTTTTATTAGCTCTTGTTTTGAAGATATTTCAGATAATTCATTTTAGATGTTTCACCGTGTAAATTTATCCAGTAGGATTACAACAACAACATCCTAAATCAGCCTAGAATGATGATATTCCATTGCATTGCCTAATACTCCAAGGTTGATGGCATCATTTTCTGATGCAATGCAATACTACTGCCAAGCGGCTGCTGAAGCAAGCTGATGTCAGCAGCGCACTATAGAAAGCCCTGTCGGAAAGGTTGAGCATTGAAAATATTTCAGACTTTGTGCGAGACAGTTGAAGCTACTGTTCCATAGAACTACTATTATTTTATCCATTTAGGCACAATACAGAACAGTAGTGCCTCGAAAGTGCATTCATAGTGTGGACAATTTCTATTTGTGGGGCAGTGACATTTCCAACCAGAAGAAAAGGATCACTTCTCAGCGAAGAAGGCTTATCTTGACTTCGGATGCAAGTTGGTGATCAAGACAAGCCTCGGGCCCCACATCTATGCTGTGCTCCATGGACAACAACAGCTTTCACAGTGGTGAAATGGCAAAAGACCATCAATGCCGTTTGCAGTTCCCATGTTGTGGTGAGAGCCAAGCCACCACATAAAAGATTGTTACTTCTCCTTGGTTCCTCCTCGTTCCAGTGGAATAACGAAGCAAAAGAAGTCAAGAATAGTCTGCCCAAATATTCCATTTGCACTGAGATGACTGGTTCAACAACTTGCTGCAGGCTGATGGGAAACAAGCATGGAATGCTTTTCGCGTAGTGTCTACAAACTTTCTTGGAAATATTAGAGCAGAAAACTACAAGGAACTAGTAGAAGACATGCTGATGCAGTATCAGAAACTTGACTGCAATATGTCTCTAAAGATCCACTTCCTTCATACCCATCTGGATTTCTTCCCTCAAAACTGTGGTATGGTTAGTAATGAACATGGCGAATGTTTTCATCAAGATATCACATCAATGGAACAAAGATACCAGGGAAAATGGTCCACTGCAATGCTGGCTGACTACTGCTGAACACTCCCCAGAGATGCTCCTTAACAGCTGTACAAGAGACTAGCAAAGAAATCTAAGAAGTAGTCTGTGACTTGATTTTTTTGCAGGTATTAACCGTAGGCCTATTACTATTGGAATGCATTTTGTGATATAAACATACATTAATTGCAGATTACAAAAAAAATAAGAGCCAAAAATTGAAATTTGACTGTCATATTCATGTTGAGCACATACAAATTGCTAGGGAATGACTAATTTTATTTCAGTAACATGACTTTTGTAAAAATTTGTTGACCCGTGTAACATACTGGCATCTTTCCATGACTTGTAGAGAATAAAATCTGTGCAACTTTTTACTTGACATCATTTGTGGACTATTTGGGGGAATTACCCATTTTTGACATTATCATGACATAAACTTCTCCACAAGCTAGCTCCTGTTTTTCTCAGCTACAAGATGATTCTTGCCACACTGTTCTTAGCAGTTGCCTGCTCTCTCTGCTGATACCTAGAAGGCCAACCTATTCCATTCATATCTTGAAACTTCATTCCCCTTATTTAAGTTTTAGCCTCTTCTTCCGGGATATCTTCCCACACATTTGTCTGAATTTACTTCCGCATTTTGTATGCTTCCATTGATTCTTGAATACAAATTCTATTACAGTACTCCGTACAGACTCGTGCACCTTTCTGTGCTATTTCTGGCTATTGTTCATTAGATGATGAGCTCTTTGAGGGAAGAGATTATATGCTTTATTTTACATTTTGATGCCTGACAAAATAGGAACACATAAGTTTTGAAGTATAAAGAATGAGTCAGAATATTAGCCTCAGTTGGAGACCAGCTATACACACAAATCAAATCTTTCATTTATTATCCCTGTGTATAATGAAGACCTTTCTCTCCGTGCGAAATATTTCACTTGACAAGAGAAGTGTAAGGATGCAGTTCAAGTTCATGTGCTTAAACTAACGTTCATATTCTTATGAATTAGCAGATATCTGAAGATCTTATTTCAGTGATGCTAGAATAGTGATGATCATACTATGTTCCATCATGATCTATATAAAATGCCACCAATGCAACTCTGATGTCTTTCTCTTGTTATATGGAATTTATTCCATATAACATATTTCTTGTTGAAATATCTTTTTTAAGACTTATTCAAGATAAATTGTTTAAATCAGTATTAAAGCTTTTTCATTTTGGAAGTTTATTTCTTTGTAATGACTTTTCAACTCAAGATTTGTCAGTCATGTACTGATCCATAAAATGTCTTCCTTTGTGTTCAGTAGAAGTATTCATTGGCACTGCTGAATTTGAATAAAAGTTGTTTAGGGGCCTCCCTGGTGGCACAGCAGTTAAGCTCTGTGCTGTGGAGCTGTCGGTAGCAGCAATGCGAGTTTGACGCCCAACTGGGGATCTCCTGCCTCTCCCGCTGCTCCCCTCAGCAGTGTATTTCCGCAGCTCTGCCTATTCTGCTCCCCATTCTATCTGGTGAACCCTCTCGCCACCCCACGCCTCTGGCCTGTACCCCAGTGTGTATGCATAAATAAATAAATATTTTTAAAAAGTCATTTAATAAGATTTGTAATGTTTACTTCTTTTAAAAAAAACATAATTATATCTCTTTTTTTAATTGATGCCATGGATACGACGCTGCAAATGATTCAGAGGTGTAGATTTACACCTCTTCAGATGAATGTTACCATAACCCACCGACCACCCAAACACCCATAGTGCACCACGCTTCTTCCCCCATTTTCTCCCCACTTTGACTCTCCCCTTCTGATAGCCTCAATTCTATGGCCAGATTTCTGGGGTTTGTGATTGCCTAGTTTTGTCTGTTTCTTTGTTTTGTTTCTCTCTGTGCTACAGATGAGTGAAGCCACCTGACATTTGTCCTTCTCCCAATTTTCCCTCCAATTCCATCTCTTTTTTGTAGTTCTGTATATACACAGCATCTTAATCCACTCATCTGTTTTTGGGCACATAGGTTGTTTCAATAACTTGGTACTGTAAATAGTGTTGCAATGAACATAGTGTTGCAATGCACATACCCCTTCAAGTTAGTGTTTTTGCATTATTCAGATAGACACCCAGGAGCGGAATTGCTGGATTCACGTAGTAGATCTAACTTTAACATTTTGATAAACCATGAGGCTGTGTTCCATAGGGGCTAGACCAGTCTTTTTCCTCCAACAAAATATAAGAGTTCCTTTTCTCCTACCCTTTGCCAACATTTGTTCTTTCTGATCTTTTTGATATGAGCCATTTTCACAAGTATGTGGTATCATCTTATTATGGTTTTGATTTCATATTAATAATGATAAATGATGATGAGCATGTTGTCATGTGCTTATTGGTCATCTATGTATTTTCTTTGAAGTGTCTGTGTAGCTCTTCTGCCCATTTTTTGATTGGGTTGTTTTGTTGAATTTTACTAGTTCTTTGTAAAAGAATCTTAGATATCAGGCCCTTGTCAGATGGGTGGTTGGCAAAGGTTTTCTTCCATTCTGTTGGTTGTCTTTTCATTGTAATGATAGTTTATTTCAATATGCAGAAACTTTACAGCTTGATATAGTCCCATTTATATATATATATATATATATATTTAATATAATATATATTTTTATTGTTATTTATGTCTTTTACATTTTGCATTCCCCTTGGGTAGCCCACCACCAATTCACCCGTGATCCATCTCCATGGTCCCTTGTGTTCTTTTCTATTCCATTTTGTGCCCTTTCCCTTCCCTCCCTCCGGCTCCATCCTCCACCCCCTCCCCCCCACTGATTGTCTCTCTCCCACCCGGCCTCCCTATAGTCCTGTAATAAGTGAAACCATTCGATATTTTTCTCTTTCTTTCTGGCTTATT
>PVIJ01022545.1:0-16055 GCA_004024925.1 Scalopus aquaticus
GTGGGCTCACATGGCCCGTTGAGGTCTGGACTGCCTCTCACTTTCCCAGCCGGGTTGGGTGCTCTTGGTTCCACAAATGGCCGGTCAAGGACCTGGACGGTCTCTCCCTCCCTCAGCCGGAGTTGGGTGCTCTTGGGGTCCTCACATGGCTCGTCAAGAACCTGGATATCCTCTCCCTTCCCCAGCCAGGGTGGGTTGTTCTTGGGGTCCTCACATGGCTCGTCGAGAACCTGGACAGCCTCTGCCGCTCCCACTCTGTGTGGTGTGTTCTTGGGGTACTCACATGGCTCATCGAGGACCTGGATGGCCTCTCCCTCCCCCAACCAGGGTGGGGTGTTCTTGGGGTACTCACATGGCTCGTCGAGGACCTTGACCGCCTCTCCCTCCCCCAGTGGGTGTGGGGTGTTCTTGTGGTCCTCACATGGCTCATTGAGGAATGGACGTCCCCTCCCTCCTGCAACCGGGGTGGGGTGATCTTGGGATCCTCGCATGGCTCGTCTAGGGCCTGGACGGCCTCTCCCTCCTCCAGGTGGGGTGGGGTTATCTTGGGGTGCTCACATGGCTCGTCGAGGACTTGAACCACCTCTCCCTCCCCCATCCATGGTGCGGTGTTCTTGGGGTCCTCACATGGCTCGTCGAGGACCTGGCCAGCCTCTCCATCCCCCAGCCGGGGTGGGGTGTTCTTGGGGTTCTCACTAGGCTCGTTGAGAACCTGGATGGCCTCTCCCTCCCGCAACCAGGGTGGGGTGTTCTTGGGGTCCTCACATGGCTCATCGAGGACCTAGAGGGCCTCTATCACCCCCACCTGGTGTAGGGTGTTCTTGGGGTCCTGAGATGGCTCCTCGAGAACATGGCCGCCCTCTCCCTCCCTGAGCCGGGGTGGGGTTTTCTTGGGGTCCTCACTAGGCTCGTCGAGGACCTGGGTGGCCTCTATCATGCAGCTGGGGTGGGGTGTTCTTGGGGTCCTGACATGGCTCATCGAGGACCTGGACGTCCTCTCCCTTCCCCATCAAGGGTGGGGTGTTCTTGGGGTCATCACATGGCTCGTTGAGGGCCTTAACAGCCTCTCCCACCCCCAGGCAGGGTGGGGTGGTCTTAGGGTGCTCCAATGGCTCAGCCACGATGGCAACCTGGCCTCCCTCTTCATCCACCATCTGGGGTGAGGCGGGCTCTGGATCCCTGGATGTCACAGGAACCGCAGGTGTCGCAGAGATCTCCTGACTGGCTTCTTCCTAGGAAAAGAGACACTCCTGAGTGGAATCCAGCTGAGGCAGAAACGCCGCCAAGGCCTGGCGTTCCTCCACCAGCGTGGTCCTCGTTGGGCCATGAGCCTCCTGCCTGGGAGCAGCAGGACTCTGCACAGTAAGACACATTCACTCTCCTGGCGGCCCCTCTCCCACTACACACTGGCAACCGCATGCACAGACCACACACAGAACCAGGTGAACACAAAGACACAGCAGGACTGAAAAGGCTGCCAGAGACCTCAGCGTGCTGGTCTGTCCCACTCTGGCAACCCTCTTACCTCTTGGGCTCTTCGGGACCAGTGCCTCCAACGCCGGTTGATACCCTGTATCAGGCATTGCCACACGTTTTGGCAGCCTTTCTTGGTCTTGGCCCTACGGGCCCTGGGCAGGCAACAGAACAGGTTGTTGAGCCACCTCGGGGTTGTGTCAGAATCTGATGCCTGGAGACCAGGGTTCCGAGTTCTGTGGGGGCTCATGGCGGGTTTTGATCTTACTTCCTGTGTCCCCTTCCCTGATCTTCCTCCTCTGAAAAGAGCCCACTACACGCCTGAATGTCAATCTGCTCCCTCTGTCCAGACCTGTCCATGCCAGTGCCACCTACACAGCACACAAGACCCAGGGACGCCAAGTGTGGGCAGGGCCAGCGAGGGGTGAGAGAGCTGAAGCCTGAGGGAGCTCTTGTCTCTGGGACTTGGGGCTTCTGGGAGCTGGGGTTCAGGCCCCTGGGTGCTCGGGAAGCTGGGGCTCGGGGACCTGATCTCCTGTATTTGGGGGCTGGCTAAGCTGGGACCAGGCGTAGCTGTGCGTTCAGACCTGGCCCTAACTTAGTCTGAGAGGAGAACCCGGCTACCCTGTGACCCTCAGTCCATGCCCTCCATGTGCATCGGAGGTGGCCTAGCTTCCTCCCCAGGGCTGTCATGGGTGAGCTCATGGTCCCTGACCTTCTTGAAGGGTGGGTTTTTCGCTACTGGGGCTCATAAACAGACACGAGCGGGGGCCTGCAGTCTGTCTCCCCCTCATTCTTCTTTTCTGCTCTTCCTGTCCCTTCCCACCCTCAGTTTTTCTGCCTCCTCCTTCATCCCTGAATCCGATCAATGAGAAATCCTCTTCATCTTCTAGACAGACTGTGTGGGGTGCTATGTCCTGTGGCCAGGAGAGAAGCAGTCAGTTGGCTCACACACACTGAGATACTCGCTGAGATAAAGGTGCGCGTAATAGAGCGGTGTTGTCAGAAGGGAAAAGAAGCTGAACAGTCACTCCGGCTCCAGGTATGGACCCTGGCCTCGTTCCTCCTCCCTCTTGCCCACCTCTCTCCTTCCCCCATGTCTGTCACATGTCCCCTGCAGCCACACTAGCTGCCTAACGCCTCTGAAGGAACTCACTTCTGCCCATGAGCACCTACAGTGGTGCTGTCTCTCCCTGATGCTCTGATCCCAACCTGTAAAGGGCAGGCCCCCCCGCCCCGTTCATCAGCGAGGCCGCCAGACGCCCCCTCCCCTGGACCCTTTGACCTCCCTTTCTACCCGATCATATTTTCAGAAGGGCACGAGCTCATGTCATTGACATGTCTTCACTTTCCTCTCTTTCATGTCCCTTTCACACCGACAGAATGGCAGGGCCTCGTGATGTGATGTTGAGACACAGCTGAGCCTGCTGGGCAGCGGGCACAGGGACAGTGTTGGCTCCTAAATGGGAAGCCTTTGGAGCCTCTTCCCTCTCTCCAGCTACACTGCACAGACTGACCCTGCTCACCTGAGTTCAAGGTGTTTCTGACTCAGGGTCAACACAATGGGCCCTCTGTGACTCATGGCCCAGCAAAGAGCAGGGGACACTCCAGGCACAGGAGACCGGCTGGCCCCTTGTGGCCAGAACTAGCACTGCACCCAGGTCTGGAGATCACCAAGGAATGTAGTATCTTTCCTTGGCTTTCAAGACCCTGGGTCTCTGGTGCTCCTGGGAAACTCAGCAGACTCAGCAGGCTGTCAGGGCATTTCAACAGGCCTCAGAAGTCCCCCTTCCCCCTTATTTTGTTTAACATTTGAGGTGTCCACTTTACTGAGGAGGAATTCACCTCAGCCAGTCCAATAGTTATCCCAAACATCAAAATGGCATCTCTGAGGGTCCAGGAAGGAAGGGAGTTTTCCCAGAAGACCATGGTCTTTCTCCAGTTCTCACCTTGGCCTTCTTTCAAGTCTAACCCACCCAGGTCACCTGACCCTTTTCATCTCTATGCACAGCCCAGTGAGGGGAGGTCATTTCTACAGCATCTCAGGCACAGGGGGTCTTTGATGGCGAAGCCAGGCTGGTAGAATCCACGTGAGCCTGTGGAGCCTTGGAACGCCACTACTGCAGCCCCGGGTTTACACAGAGGGATGGTGGTTTCTTCTCTATTGTCACCACGGTCTAAGTTTGCGGGTGGGTGACCATAGTTTCAGGTGCCCTTAGAGGTAGATAAAGACAGAAATGGGCTTCAGGATAGAATTGATACCCTGGCAACATCATCTTTTCCTTGTGAGTTAAAATTTTCCATGAATGTCCCAGGTCTAACAAAGCTTTGGATTCACAGTGCCAGATGCTTTCATAAAACCTCAAACAAAGTTACCACACTTTTACTCTGTCTCCAGAATTGGAAAATGGTGATAAAGCACCATGATGTTGAAAACATAAATTGTGTGTATATATATACACCCTTGCTGTGGGCTCGGCATATCACTATTTCATCAAATTGAATTATTTTATTATCATGAGCTTTAAACCTTTCCATCCTAATACTACACCCTCATTTGGCACTCCCAATAATCCTGTCCTGGACAGGTTTCACCCCCTGTGTCTCTCTCTTAAGCACATGCCTTTCTATTCTCTGACACAAAGACCATTACTAGGTGTCTCCAATGGTAGCACATTTTTCCCCACACAGAGAAACCTGTCCCCAAGTGTTGGGTCTCAGCCTCGTGCCTGAAGATAGCTGATTAACATGACTGACAACGAAAGATGCACCTTCTATGCACTAAAATGCTTTCCGACTCAATATTTGGTGTCTGCTTGTGTCACACAACCACCTAAACCAAGCAGGTTCAGCATCAGTCTAAGCAGTCTTGCTGTTAGCTGTCATAATGTTCCTTTATGGTTTGTACTCCACACACCATCACACCCCACCATGCCAGGACTGTTCTATGATTACTTTACTACCCCACACTATGGTATGCCATGCCCCTATGTTAAGCTACACTAAGCCTCACCCCCTATGCTTTGCTGGCTAAGCCATGCCCCCCTACTACTCTATTTTAAGGCAGGCACTCCAGGCACTGCCATAAGGCTCATGGCACTTAGACCTGCACAGGCCCATCCCAAGGGGAAGGCGGGAAAGCCTCAGAGCTCTCCCACCTACCCTACAGCTTGTTTCTTTGGAGCCTTTTCAAAAATGTCAACAAGGTGTAGAGGAAAATGAGATAAAGTTAAGTTTGCTGAAATAAGATGTTCCCAGAAAACAGCACATGAGTAAGTCACCTGGAGTCTCAGGGCTTGTTACGTAACAGTTGTGACCTTGGTTATCATTCCTCGAGCCTCTGTGAGCAGGGGTCACGCAGGGTTTAGGTGTGTGGGCTCAGAGGTAGTGTTACAGGGCAGGAGAGGGACACTCCCAAAACCCCATCCCTGCCCTGTTGTAAATGGGTTCTGCCATCCGCCGCATCAGTACAAAACATATGGGGCCTTTTGTGGAAAGAAGCTTTAATACAATTAGAAATGACAGAAGACAAATAATATATTTTCTAAGTCGAGCACCCAATGTTAACCAACTCCTCATGGGTAAAAGTCTACCCAAACGGGCTTGGCCCAAAGCAATTCTCAAAAACCTGCCACAAGTCTAGAACAGATTTGTCAGGGACCCACTCATAAGGGTCAGAAACAGCCAGACAATTCTGGGAGAAACCAAAATACCTTTCAGCAGAGACCCATACAAAAGGGTCAGAAACAGACAATTCTGGAGGCACAGAACAAAATCAAAACCAAAATCAACATAGCCGTCGTTAACTTCCCCACGCGTCTCTCACCCACATCTCTTTCAATCAGTCCAGGCCTGTGCAGCCTCTTCATAAGTGTCTCTGCTCCTGAGGCCTCTTCTGGCTCTCCATCCTTCCTCTGTCTTCTGTCTGTGTGTTCTGTGTCTCCTCTGTGTGTTTCCTCTGTGTCTGTCCTTTTTCTCTTCTCAAGCTTCTTATAGCCTGCTCAGTTCCACTCTATTTTGGGTGGGACAGGGAGCCTGGGACACACCCTTTCTCCTGGGGACCACCCTGTTACGGTAGCAGGAGGCTTCCTCACTGCTTTAGAGCAAGAGGAGCCGAGTCCTGCAGATGTGAAGAGCTTCACCCAGAGGCACAGGGACAAGCCTCAGCGCTCACTCACCTCAGAGCCTCCTCCCAGGCGGATCCTGGGCCACACTCATGGGCTCCAGTGTGGCTGCGGGGCAGACTGCAGACTCCATGACAGGACACCCTGCTAACTCTGGTCCCACCTATAAGACAGTGACAGTGCGGCCAGCTCCCTCCTGGGGCGGGCAGGGACGCAGGGCTGTGATGCAGGCAGGACTTTCGGGAAGGCACAGACCTTCTCTTTCTAGGTGATCCTTCCCGCAGACAAGTGGGTTTTCGGTTCCGGAGTCCGATGTCCGTGCAGAGGCGAGAAATAAGAGTGCCCTGGGAAGAAGAGGGTGCGAGGCCGACTGCATGCACTGGTCTTCCCAGCACACCCAAGGGCCAGTGCTACCCCCGGAATTCCTCCAGCAACCTGCGAGCCCGAGAACACACTCTGTGCTCACCACCGCCCTCTGAGAAGTCAGTTTTCTCTTTAGATGGGAAAGAGGGTGTCTGATAATAATGGAAATCCTTAATTACCTTGTCTCAGAAGAAAAGGTCCCTTTTATGAGAGATACACCAAAGGAAAGGAAATCAAAGTTGTGAGAGCATGAAAGTCTGGGAAAGGCCAAAATTAATTAATTTCATTAAGATTTATGCCCAGACAGGAATATAGGGGAGCCAAATAAGAAAGCAACATTCAGCAGGGAAGGAGGGGAGGGGGAGGGCTCAAAGGGGGGGAGGAGGGGAGCACGGAGGACTATGGTGATGGCTCCACGGGTGAACAGGTGGTGGTAACTTATGGGGAATACATAATAATGTAAAAGATACGAATAACAAAAATAAATATTATATTAAAAAAAAAAGATTTATGCCCAATCTACTGCCATAAATTATTCAAGGTGGTGGCCTAGAGGGCTTGGTGCAGTTACATGCAGTATCCTCTAGACTGGAATTAGAAGACCATTTTTTCATATGAACTAAGCTTGAGGTGGGGGTGGGGTCCTGGGACTCTCCCCTTTCTTGAGGACCACCCTCTTGTAGCTTGACCAGAGCGCCCTTCGGGGGCATGCAGCAAGTTTCTCCATGAGGCAAAGACTCAGTTGTAAAGAACAGGTTCATTAGGAAAAGGGACCAAGAAGTATAGGACACTTGCACAGAAACAGCGGACAGAAAGGGCTGCCCATTAGTGGGGCAGGTCGGGTTTTATCCTATGAGGGGCTCATCTTTGACGAAGGTTCCTGTTTGCTGGCTCCCTAGAATTAGAAAAGAGACCTGAGATTCTATCATGGGCTCAATCTCCATATCGTTGTCTTCTAGCTCCTTCCTATGCTTTGTAACTCAGGTGTTGGTGCCTAGGGGTTGTGCTCATGGTTATGTTAATTCCTTCTACCCCCACTTCTTTGTCTGGTTTTACCCTTGAGTTAGAAAATGGAGTTATATCTCCTCCATCAGTGACAGGAGCCAGCGTCTGCCCGGCCCGTCATGCCTGTTTCTGTTCCGGCCCTTGGGGTTCTGGCCCGGGTGCCTTTGGACCCCAGGACAGTCTCCCTGCCAGTGGTCAACTTGGCAGCTCTGACAGGGCCCTGGTGGCTTTTGCTGTGGCTCAGCACAGTCCTCTGCAGTGGCCCTTGTGTCACAGAGGTGGCAGGGCCTGAGCCCCATCCCTGTACCCTTCTTCCCCCCTGCTCTGTTATAAAAGGCCCAAGTGGCGACAACAGGAGGTTTTCTAGATTCTGTTCAGGGCTAAAGGCCAGTTTTTGTATCTTACTCCTGATATCTGGCGCCAGTTGAATAATACAGTTACCTTTTAACGGTGTTTGCCCCTCAGGGATTCTGGTGTTAGTAGTGACACCAGACCCTCAGGGGGTCCGTGAAGCCCGAAGCACTTTCATCTTCTGTCTTTATTACTACTGCTAGGTATTGTGGGATGCCCAGCACCTCCCTTTGTTCCTGGGATGTAGTCTGGCACTGAGTCCTGGGTGAAGCTACAAGGAAGAGTCATGCAGGGCCCCTCTGCTGGGACAAAAGTCTCTGTTTAATGATATCTGCTGAAAACAGCAGTAGACATTGTGGCCAGATTAGCATAGCCAGCTAGAACACTTCAAGAGGAAGTTAAGTATAAATAGAATTAGAAGTAGGATGATTTGAGCAGTAACAGTTTTGGTACCCCCCAGGGCAAGTGCCCAGATTCCCTGACCCTGGCTGTGTCAGACTATGCTACAACCCAATACACATCCCACCAGGCACCTTCCTGGAATCCAAGGCCTTCTAAAGAGAGTGTGAGTCTGGGCCAGAAGAGCAGCCATTTCTCCAGAGATGTGAGCCTTGAGGCTACCTCTCCAGAGGGGTGGTCCCTGTAGGTGACCCTTTGTCTTTCTCTCACTGCTCGTGTTAAAGGGCAGGGAGAGGGGCACCCCCGAAACCCCCGACCTGCCCTGGTCTAAATGGGTTCAGCCATCCGCTGCCTCACTACAAAACATATGGGGCCTTTTGTTGAAAGAAGCTTTAATACAATTAGAAAGGACAGAGAAGACAAAGAATATAGTATCTAAGTCGAGCACCCAATGTTACCCATCTCCTCATGGGTAACAGTCCACCCAAACGGGATTGGCCCAAAGCAAGTCCGTAAAGCCTGCCACAAGTCTAGAACAGCTTTTGGTAGGGACCCAGGCAAAAGGGTCAGAAACAGTCAGACAATTCTGAGAGGAACAGAACATAATCAAAACCAAAATCAACACAGCCATCGTTAACTTCCCCACTCATCTCTCACCCACATCTCTTTCAATCAGTCCAGGCCAGTGCAGCTTCTTTACAAGTCTCTCTGCTCCTTGGGCTTCTTCTGGCTCTCTGTCCTTCTTCCATCTCCTCCTGTCTTCTGTCTGCATGTTCTGTCTCCTCTGTGTGTGCCCTCTGTGTATGTCTCAAACTTCTTATATCCTGTTTAGGTTCCACCCTACCTTGGGTGAGACAGAGAAACTGGGACACAACCTTTCTCCTGGGACCATACTGTTACATTCAGACTCTTGGGTCCTTTCTTTCACCGACCCGGGCTGCTTCCAACAGTGTCGCCAAGCCAGGCAACAATTTTTGAGAAGTTTAGTGACTTGGAGTGTTACTCTATTTTTTTTAAAGATTTACTTGTTTATTTAACATAGAAGAATTAGGGAATAGGCCAGAGGAGTGGGGGTTTGGGGGAGAGATTCACCAGAAACAGAATGGGAGGCAGAATAGGCAAATCTGCTGAAACACACTGCTGAGGGGAGCAGCCGGCCATACCAGAGCGATCTGCTGCACCACGAGTGTTGCCCCCTGCCCAGGTTGGGAGGGCGAGAGCTCAGTCTGCAGCCTGCAGTGATAGCGTGACAACCCCACACCACCAGGGAGGCCCTGGGGCATGACTTTTGTCACTCTTCTAGGACACAAACAATAAAATGATTACTTCTCCAAGAGTCCACTGGGTCCCAACCCAGGTTAGATAGAACTATCTGACTTCCAGGGGGTCCACTCCCTAAGCTCCTCCCTCATCTTTCCGGGGCACTGACAGCACACCAGTCATCCCCAAGCCGCAGGGCCTCCCTGAGAACTTGTTCTTTTTCTCCTGAGGGGACAGTCTGGGGGAGAATGAGCATCACATCTTTCCATTCCAGATCAAATGACATGGTTAGGCCCTGGCAATTCTATATATTTATCTGGATCATCAGAAAACTTCCCAAGGTCTCTTTTAATTTGTCTAAAATCCTGTCAAGTGAAGGGAACAAGCACTATAATAGCTCCCTCATCCCACCCACCACTGCTGGATTGGCAGCAGGGAGGGACAGGATGATGTCTCTCCTTTAATCCTCTCTGGGAAGCCTCTGGATAATTTAGTTGAGGAACTGTCTTCTCCTGCACTGTTGAAGCTATGATGGGGGTAGGGCAGGAGACAGGTCCTCATCTTCTTCATTTAAGATCCCTGGGTACAGAGGAAAATAAGGAAGTATTGGCTGGGGTGGGGACAGAGGAACCCCGTAGGTGTTAAGCCATATTTACTACATAACTTTTTTGTTTTCTCTGAGGATGGAAAAGTCCTGTAGCTAGGCCGATTCAGACCACTTCCCCTCATTTTGACAAAACAATTCCATGTGATAGATGGTATTATAATTCATACTTCCCTCAGGTGGCCAGGAAACCCTACACTTGAGGTCCTATTGTGGCCAGACTTGAGTACAAAGAAAAAGATAAGTTGTTTCTCTTTCAAGGTTTTAGGGTCAAACTGATCTCAATTCTTCACAATGCAGAAGAGAGGTACCCCTTTTGCAAGACTGATGAGAAAACTCCCATCTGCAAAAAGGATTGAAGGCGGGTGTCCGGCACCAGTTTCCATCTGCAAAAGGCGTCCCTTCTTTTCACCTTGGAGCTCTGTGAGTGATAGAGTCTCCTCACACGGGGGTCCCCTGGACTTAATCACTCCTGTTACCAACGTGACCCCAACACAATGCAGCCTATCTGTTTCTTCTATGGAACATAGGGTGAGGGGTACTGAGCTTTGTGGGACCATAACGGCGACCACATCTGTGTTTCTTAACAAAGGAGCTAATGTCTAACGAGCTATGGTAAGCCACTCTCCTCATCTACTAAAAGATTTTTTGAACACACTTGAAGAGCAGAGACTGAACACAAGCCTCAGACAGTGTCCTGTGGTGTAACGTCCAATATTGCCAGTCCACCAGGTCATGGAAATGGGCCTCATGAACAGGGTCCTTGAACATGTAAGAACCTAAGACCTCATATTTATTTTCCTTAAACTCTCCCGTCTGAGCCATTCCCATGAGATAAACGCCCATCATCAAATAATTATTTCAGAGTTGTATCTGCCTATCTGGATTCAGATTTTGGGGTAAACCTGTACAAATCAGAGTGGTGCAACCCTGTCAACATGTAAACTCAACCTATTCTGCCTCCACCCACAAGCAAGACTGAAGCAGACACCAAGGGCGAGGTTTTAGGGGATGTCCAAAGATCTTTATAAGAAGCTCCTGCATCTCCCAACTCATAACCGGACTTGATAGAAGCTGAACAAAGTCTTCCTAGAGGGGGAGGGACCAAGAAGGAAAGGATTCCCTTGTAAATATTCAGGTGCCTGAGTCTCTCGCCTCTGCAACATCGGATCTCCTGGATGTCGAGGGTCCAAGGGCCGCAGCCTGGTTGTCCTGGGCACCCTCAGAGCCCATGGACAATAGAGAAAAGCAAGAAATCCGTGACAGCAGAATCCCGACATCCCCACTCAGTGAGTGGGGGATCAGGAAGCCCTGACAACTGAGAAACCTGTCACCCAAGCCTTTAAGAATGGCGGCCTCATACTAATAGTTTCCACCGGGCCAAAGGATGCCATTAATTTTACCACAAATTAAACAACAGAGGAGAATGTTTGTGAAATGTCTACAGCATGTCTGACACCTAACAGATAACAGAGAAGTATATTGGTAGCCCTGGAGAAGAAAGAGAGAGAGAGAAGAGGGCAAGAAAAGATAAGGGGAGTTATTCAAATACTTATTTTTTTTAAAGATTTATTTTTTTATTTTTATACATACAAGCTGGGGTACAGGCCAGAGGCGTGGGGCGGTGAGAGGGTTCACCAGAGACAGAGCGGGGAGCAGAACAGGCAGATCAGAAATACACTGCTGAGGGGAGGAGTGGGCGAGGCAGGAGAGGTCTGCCACACCATGTGGGATTCTCCCCGGCCGGGCATCGAACTCGCGTCGCCGCTGCCGACAGCTCCACAGCGCAGCGCTTAACCGCTGCACCACCGGGGAGGCCCTCAAATACTTATTTTTTAATGAATTATTTATTTATTTATGCATTCAAAAGTTGGGGTGTAGGGAAGATACTTTGGGGATATAGGAGGGTTCACCAGAGACAGGGTGGGGAGCAGAACAGGCTAATTGAGTGAAATGCACTGCTGAGGGGAGTAGCGAACATGGCAGGAGAGGTCTGCTTCATTCTGTGGGTTAGCTCACTGGCGGGGATTGAACTCATGCTACAGTGGCTGCCTATAGCTTCAGTGTTGAGCGTTAACCCCTTGTGCACCAGGCAGGCCCTTATTCAAATACTTCTAACAGGCCTGTGAGGCCAGGGTGTGGTCTATCTCAGATTGTGAGTGGAGATTAGTGAGGAGTGACTTTCCCAACTGCCACATTGGGACCATTCATCCTACTGGGTCTGGGCAAGGCCCCTCTGCTTAGGGCAGAGGAGGATGGCCTGAGCTGCTGGGAGATCAGCCCCTAGATGATGGATGTGCCTAGGTCTTTGGATGACCAGAATGTATCTTGCGACTGACAGGGGCATTAGTCCCCTTAATCTGGTTTTGTTACCGGTTTATCCTTCCACAGGAGTTTTTAAGGTGGTCGTCCTTTGGCATTTACAGACCATCCTGTACCCTTTTTGTGGCTTCTTTGATGGCTCCAAAAAGCAAGGAGACGTTTAACAAGAGGCACATGGGATAGAATAAGGGCAGAGGAAAAATCTGCCCCTCTCGGCTCACTTACCGTAAATCTTGCAAGATACCAGACAAGGTCCCAATATGAAGCCAGTGTGCGCTGATAATTTAGGCCTTGAGCCACCACAGGTTCTTGTCCCACGAAGCCATAAGAAGGAAATCACAGACCTATCAGATAAGTAAGCAGACAGAAGCAGACTTTATTCAAGAAAGTCAAGAAAATTTTGTTAAAAGGAAAAAGATCAAAAGCAAAGACTCCAAGGCAGCATTGCCAAGGAGGGGCGAAAGCCATGTCATGATCCCATGTCTGCCAGACATTTAAACGCTTTCTCCCTATTCTAAAATCTCATCATCGATTTGTGATTGGCCCTTTCTCCTAGTGGCTCTAGTCCTCTGGGCAGATGTGCCCATTTTCCCAGCTTTTCCCTAGAATTTCTCATTCTACCTCCACTATCTTTTAAAACTACTGCCCCAATTAGCCATCCATTTTAGCATTCAAATTACTGCCCTCATTAGCCCTCCTGAATTTCTCTGTCCTTATCTCAGATGCCTCTTTAACTCTCCCAAGGTCCCTGCTGCAGTGTCCCTGAAGCTGCCTAATAACCCTAACTTGCCCTGGGACAAAGTCACACCCAAGACAAAACAGGCTGGAGGGACCCAAGGGCGTGGCAGCGGGCCCTCGGCCTGGGGACATCCCCCTGCAGTTGTGGCCCTTTCTGCCCAGGGGCGCCTGTCTGAAGTGGAGGGAGAGAGACCTGAGGGACCTTGGGGCCCACTCCCTGCCTGCACCAAGGCCCAGGATGCCCCAGAGCCAGCCTGTGCCTGAGGACAAGGTGCGCATGGAGCCCCCGGAGCAGGTGCCCAGGTCCTGGCTGCCGGGTCCAAGGCTGCAGAGAGTCTGAGCCTCTGGGGGAGGCTGGGTGTGAGAGGCGGTAGGTCCTGGCGCTTCAGGGACTGGTGGGGCGGGGCCAGGGGAGGGGTCCCGCAGGCAGGGGCTACAGAGGGGGCACTGCTGACCTGGTGGAAGTAGCTGAGGGCTGTGCGCCCCGAAGGCCCGGGGTGCAGTCTGTCTGGAAGTGCTGCCCCACGGGAGTCATTCTGGAGGATTCTCGTGTCCATGGAATGAGGAGTAACCCCATGCAGGGCCTGGAGGTCACAAGCTCAGGTTTGTTGCAGGAGACACTCCCGACAGCAGGAGGGCCCAAGGGAGGGGTCTGGGGTGAGGGTGCTGGGTTCCTTTTGTATAGGACTTCTGGGGCTCCTCTCCCTTCTCAAAATCTCCCAGAGGCTTTTCCTGCTTTGGGGTGATTTTCCACTGCCCCCTCCCCTCCCCTGCCCGTCGTTGTCTCCCTGGCTTATCCCACATCACAGAGCTGCATTCTCAGACTCCCAGCATGCCCATAGCTGCTGCCCTGCTGTCCCCGCCATGGTGCTCGTACTGCCCTACCAGGAGGGGCGCGGGCAAAGGTGGGCTCCCTCTGGGGGCTGCTCTCCCTCAAGAGGCCTGTGAGCGCGCCGTCCCTGGGAAAATACAGCCATGCCGGTGACTGTGGGCCCCGGGATACACAAACTGGCCTTTAGTCCTGAACAGAATCTAGAAAACCTCCTGTTGCCGCCACTTGGGTCTTTTTTCTTTTTAAAGATTTATTTATTTATACATACATGCTGGGGTACAGGCCAGAGGTGTGGAGTGGCGAGAGGCTTCACCGGAGTCAGAGTGGGGAGCAGAACCGGCAGATCAGAAATACACTGCTGAGGGGAGCAGCGGGTGGGGCAGGAGAGGTCTGCCGCACCATGTGGGATTCTCCCCAGCTGGGCTTGGAACTTGTGTCACCACTGCCTACACCTCCCCAGAGCAGTGCTTAACCGCTGCACCACCAGGGAGGCCCGCCACTTGGGTCTTTTATAAAAGACAGGGGGAAATAAGGGTACAGGTATGAGGCTCAGGCCCTGCCACCTCTGTGATACAAGGGCCACTGCAGAGGTCTGTGCTGAGCTGCAGCAAACGCCACCTGGGCCCTGTCAGAGCTGCCAAGTTGACCACTGAGGGGGAGACTGTCCTGGGGTCCAAAGGCACCCGGGGCCAGAACCCCAAGGGCCGGAAGGCATGACAGGCCCGGGCAGACGCTGGCTCCTGTCACCATCATAACCCCGCAGGGACCCAGGGTGGTCCTTAATGTTGGGGGACGGGTTGTTGTCTTCTTTTTGACACTGGGGCCACATACCCTGTCCTTCTTCACAGCCCTGGGCACGCTTTCTATGAGTTAGTGACTTTAAAGGTGTATCTGGTAAAACAATATCTAAATTTTTACTCAGCATTTGAGTTGCAACTGGGACTCAGTGTTATTTTCTGTGCCTTCCTGTGGTCCCTGAAAGCCCGACTCCACTCTTAGGACTAGATGTATTAGCCAGAATGCAAGCTTCCATCCACGTGGATATTGATCAGAAAGCTAAGCTGTGCTGCCACTTGTGGAGGTAGATATCAACCCGGACATACGGGCAACTGGAGGGAGAAGTGGGAGAGCCAAACTGGCTTCCCCTGTTAGTATTCGAATTAAAAACCCTGATTAATTTTCCCCTTGGCATCAATACCCTCTATGATCTGAAGTCAGGGCATGGTTACAAGGCGTTATGAACAATATAAAGCAACAAGGACTCTTAATCTCTCATAATAGCCCTTGTAACACCCCTATCTTAACAGTTCAAAAGCCTAACGGTGGTTGGAGACTAGAACAGGACACCAAGGCTGTTAATGAGGTAGTGACCCCACTACATGCTGTGGTGCAAATCCATATACTCTTTTGTAACAAATTCCTGTGGGAACTGCGTGGTTTACAGTTTTAGATTTTAAAGATTCACTTTTCTGTGCCCCTGTAGTTAAAGATTCTCAATTCTCTTTTGCTTTTGTGGACCTCCCACACCCTAGCCATCAGCTTACATGGACAGTTTTGCCCCAGGGGGTCCAGGGCAGCCGTCACCTCTTTGGGCAAGTTTTAGCCTCTGGTTTGGACAGATTCACTCCTCCAAGTGAATCACTGGTCCTTCAGCATGTGGATGGCCTCCTTCTGTGTGCAAAGATGCGGGATCAGTGTGATGAAGAGTCAGGCACTGTTAACCTTTTGGACTGACTGTGGTGAAAGAGTCTCCAGGAAAAAGCCCAGTTATGCCAACCTCAGGACAAGAATCTTGGCCTATTGCTTTCCCAGGGGTGGGAGCACTCGGAGAGGAGACGGTCAGACCAAGACCCATCTCTCATCAGACCCAGCCTGAGACTGTTCACCTGTTACAGGAATTTGGGGGAAAAACTGGATATTGGAGAATTTGGGATCCTGGATTTAGGGAAATAGCACAGCCCCTATCTCAGTTACTCAGAGACTCAGCATGAGGGGTGTCTCTAATCCAGGGGACATCTGAAGCCATCCATGCCTTTGAAACTTTGAAAGCCACACTGCCAAGGGCAGAGCTCTCAGTTTACCTACTGGAGATATTTTTGTTACAGGAAGAGCAGGAATGGCTCGTGGAGCAGTCACTCAGCCAAACGGAGGGGCTCAACCGCCCGTAGCTTACTTAAGCAAACTGGATCCAGAAGCCGTGGGTGACTGCACTACCCAAGAGCCATTTCTGCAGCAGCTTTGCTGGGCCCCGAGACCAATCAACTAACTGCGGAAGGGCCTTGATAGTACAAGCGCCACATGACCTATCAGGTTTGTTCAACCCTAAAGGAAATGTGTGACTTTCTGACAGTCGAATATTAAATATCAATCTCTCCTTTTGGAGGGATCTGTAATGCAACTGCGGGTCTGGTCAACTTGAAACCCACTCACGTCCTTCCCAGAATCCAATGAGGATGCTCCTGGACATGACTGTCAGCAAGTTCTGACCTTTAGCTTCTCAGCCCGAGAGGACCTAAAGGACACTCCTCTTATCAATCCCAACCTGACTATGATTTTGGACGGGAGCTCATTGGTAGACCAGGGG
>PVIJ01022546.1:0-15921 GCA_004024925.1 Scalopus aquaticus
TTTCTTTCTTTTTAGTTAGGAGGGCTTTAGCTATGCGAGGTTTTTTGTGGTTCCATATGAATTTCATCAGTAGTCGATCTATTTCTTTGAAGAATGTCATTGAGATTTTTATTGGAATAGCATTGAATCTGTAAATTGCTTTTGGTAGGATTGCCATTTTGATAATGTTAATCCTTCCAATCCATGAGCAGGGGATGCCGTTCCACCTTCTTGTGTCTTCTTCTATTTCTTTCAACAGAGTTTTGTAGTTTTCTTTGTGTAAGTCCTTTATGTCTTTTGTTAGATTTATTCCTAGATATTTGAATTTTTTGGTTTCAATTTTGAAGGGGATGGATTTCTTAATTTCTTCTTCAGATTGGGTGTTTGCATATAGGAAGGCTATTGATTCTCACAGTCCAAGTTCTCCGCAAGCTGGTCCTCCATCCAATCCTGCCTTGGCTCCCGCCTTCTTCGCTCCCTGGCCCTGTCTTGACAGACAGAGGGAAGGAGGGGAGGGGTGGGGGGAGGGAGGGAAGGGGGGAAGGAAGGGAGGGAGGGAGGAGGGAGGAGAGACTTGTTCCTCTTTGAGGCTTTAAAGGGGGCAGCAGAGAAATCTCCCCGGTTCCCACATGACACAAGTTTGAATCAGGGGACGCGGCGTTCCCACCTTCCAGCCACTGAGACACAGACCTGTGGGCTCCACTTCCCAGTTCCAAGCAGGTGTGAATTGGGAGGAACCGTGCGAGAGAAAGGGCGTCGGGGCCTTGGGAATAGAGTCCGTGGGGCTTCCAGTTAAGCGCCAGGTCCCTGAAGCCGTGAGGTGCTGCCTCTGCTCTCCGGAGGGAGCCCCACGGCCCAGCTGCCAGGTCTCTGCTTCCCTGGGACACTCGAAGCGGGTGGGGGGCGCGGGGTTTCTCTGTCCTAAATGGGCTCTGCCAGCCACCCCATCACGACAAACATACTCTGAGTGCGTAAGGCCATCAATAGACAAGAACTTCAATGTAATCAGTGTGCAATAGAGAGAAGAGGAGGAAAAAATGTAGCTTCCAAGTCGAGCGCCCAAAGTCACCCATCCCCTCGTGGGGCAAGGCCCAGGCAAACAGGGCTGGCCCAAAGCAGGACCACTGAGGCCCAAAATCTTGCCACGAGTCTAAGGCACCGTCTGGTGGGGACCCATCGAGACGGGCAGAAGGGGCCCAGCATGTCTGGGACGAAAGGAGCAAAATAAAAATACAAGTCCAGGTTCAGGCTGCCACTGCGGCCTCCCGGGGGCCTCTCGCCCACACCGCTGTCTCTTCCGAGTGTCTCCTTCCACGCCCCCCAAGTCCCGGCCCAAGGCCAAGGCCGAGGGGCAAGAGCAGCTCCCTCACGGCTCTCTGCTTCGTGTACCTGCTCTAGTCTCCTCGGTCGCCCTCCTCCCTTCTCCCAGTCATCTCTGGCTGCCCTCCCCGCTCAGCTCCACCCTTCCTTGGGTGGCAGGGAACCTGGCACCTCCCTTTTCTGTGGGTATCGCCCTGTTACATCGATTTAAGCGAAGTGGTTTAAGAATGAGCTCTGGTAGCTGCTTCAATTGCTGAATGTCTATTTCAGCAGTTTAGAAAAATGAATTTCTGTGTTGGAGGCTGCGGGGCGCAGACAGTGGGAGGTCGGGGTGCTGTGGGGTGTGGGAGGAGAGCTGGAGAGTCAGAGCTTCAGTTCAGCCTCCTCCCCACCTGCGAGCAGCCCTGACTGTTTTCCCCATCTCTCCAGGCTCCGTCACCTCGTCTGCAAAATGAGATGACGAGTCAGCCTCCGGGGCGGCTGGGGGCTAGCGGAGCGGGGGTCACGACGGGGATCTCGAGCGTGGCGGGAAGAACAGGCCGTGTTAGGTGTCTCAGCCGGCGGATTAGGGTGTGAAGCGCTGACCACACGCGTCACCTCTGTGCCTGCTCGCCAGGAGACAGGGCCACATCGTGGGGGGCTGACTTGCTGCTTCCTGCTTACGGGGTGTGTTCAGGGGACAGCCCTCTGTCATCGCTCCTTAAAGGGGCCTTCAAACAGAGTCTTCATGAGCCCATCTACGCTTCTTGTTTCCACAACTCTACATAATCAGGAGGAAAACAATTTGCTTCTGCAAAGCCTTGAGAAGCAGATGTTTTCAGTTGGGGTCTCGTACCAGGGAGGCAACGTGACTTCAGGTCCCGAGATGAACTAGAAAGGCAGTCCCGGAAGGTGCCTGAGCTGGCAGGGCCCAAGTACGCCCAGCCTGGAGAAGGCAGCTGGCACCCTTGGGTCTTCCAACAAGTGCAGCTCCTGGGCAAGAACCCTTTGGGGGCATCCTAGGAACTTGGGAAAAGGCCTTTTTGATGGGGAGGGGCCTGTGTGCCGGAAACATTATCCAGTTATGTCCATAACAACGTTTAGTCCAATGATTCTAAACTCTGTGGCCACAACAGGGACGCAGAGGCAGAGCCGCCCTCTCCAGGTAGAGTCTGTCAATAATGCTGTTGTCCTTGGGCTTGAGTCAACCTGAGGTCCTGGCCAAGCCCTCTGAAGATGAAGCCTTTCTCATCTCTTTTCCTGGTTCCCTTCAACTGGAAATGTTATGAAAACAATTCTGTTGGCAAATCTCACTTTTTCTTGCTCTGTAATATGAACCACCAAGAGGAGAGAAAACAAAGTGGACGTATATGAGCACGAGACATGGGAGGAGCAGGTGCAAAGATTTCTGTTGACTTGTTGATCAGTTTACTATCTTCAACCTGGTGGTGATTTTTGGTGGCTTCTGCTGACAATAGCTTCTGCTTTCTTATCAGCTTAACGTCATGTTTCTCCTCCAAAGTTTTTCATTGTTTGTGTCTCTCCTGCCTAAAAGTATTCTACTTGGTGGTATCAGTAACCTGGTGTTGCTGACAATCATAGAATCAGAAAATATCAGGACAGGAAAGCACAGGCCACCAAGGCTATTCAGTGTCCTCTAATTTGACATGTGAACAAAAAGCACAGCTCAGAAGATTCTAGAAAGATGTATCAGAAAGGAGGTGATAGGATTATAAAACAACTTTTTAATCCTCATATTAAAGTCAATGCTTTGCAGAAGTTAAAAATAGAAAGCTGTTGGACTGGGAAAATGCAGTGACCTGGTGTGGACGTGTGACTTCAGCAGGCGCCGGGCCACCTCTAGCTTGTGGCCCTGATCTAAGAATCACTTTTATCCCACTGCTGCCACTGCCTCTTCAGCTAGCTGCCTATGTCATAAGAATGTGTTCTTATTAGAAAATAGGGACTTTGGCAGAACTTAAAAGGCATGCATGTTCTGACGAGGTTATGAAGGTCTCTGGCTGCTGTGGTTTATAGATGGTTTTGAAGGACAGAAATTAAGGTTTCAGAAGATGTTCTGAGTTCCCTTCTTTACCCTGGAATTCCTCTTCTAGGGGTGATCTCATGGATAGAGATGGACACCAGGAAACCCCTGACATCTCAAGATGGAAAATTTCTAAAAGGGACTGGAGGCTTGATGTCCTGGGAGTGGTCCCCATCATTAAGAGGACCCACGACTTGAGAGGGGGAGTCTCTTTCTTGCCAAAGGACAGCTAGAGAAGGTCATGTGTTCACATCCCTCAGGAATGGCTGAGCTCCTTAAGAGATGATTTATTGGGCCTCCCTGGTGGTGTGGCTGTTGGGCACTGCACTATGGAGCTATCGGCAGCAACAACGTGAGTTCGACACCCAGCCGGGGAGATTCCCACAGGGTGCAGCAGACCTCTCCTGCCTCTCCCGCTGCTCCCCTCCGCAGTGGATTTCGGTCAATCTGGCTGTTCTGCTCCCCACTCTGTCTCTGGTGAACCCTCTTGCGGCCCCACGCCTCTGGCCTATACCCCAGCTTGTATGCATAAATAATCTTTAAAAAAGAGATGATTTATTATAATTATTGTTGTTGTTCAAGTTTCAATAGACTTCCTCAACCTTTTTCTCCCAACCTACAACCTGATGACATATGACATTGTCCCATGGGGTCTTCCAACCCAGGAAGCAGCCAAATATCACTTTGTATTTCAGGAAAATCCCTAATAGGGATGGTGTAGAAGAGAGATTCACAAAAACTGAAATAATACAGAGACAATAAAGTAATAGAAGAATATAATTTTATCTTTGTCATACCTATGTATATATGCAGAGTTGAGAGTCTAGAAGAATATTCTTGTCAGAGTGAAATTGCAGGTGATTATAATAACTAGCTGTTTTTCTTTTAATTTATAATCATCATGCTTAAATAAAAAATAATTTTTTTAAATGTGGGAAATGCTCTTTTAAAAACAATTTGTTATTTTCTTCAGTTTTGTCACCAGATTATAGAGAATGACAATGATGGAGGAAATCAGTTTTCTTACAAAAAAAATAGGAATATGTAATCTGAAAAGCAATATATTTTCTTTTTTTAAAAGGTTTATTTATTTATTTAAAGATTTATTTATTTACACATACAAGCTGGGGTACAGGTCAGAGGTATGGGGCGGCGAGAGGGTTCACCAGAGACAGAGTGGGAAGCAGAACAGGCAGATCAGAAATACACTGCTGAGGGGAGCAGCGGGTGAGGCAGGAGAGGTCTGCTGCGCCATGTGGGAATCTCCCCGGCCGGGTGTTGAACTCGCATTGCTGCTGCCGACAGCTCCACAGAGCAGTGCTCAACTGCTGCGCCACCAGGGAGGCCCTAAAGTTTTATTTATTTATGCATTCGAGAAGTGGGGTGTAGGTCAGAGATGTGGGGTGGTGAGAGGGTTCACCAGAGACAGAGTGGGGAACAGAACAGGTGGATCGACTGAAGTACACTGCTGAGGGGGCAGCGGGGAGACAGGAGAGGTCTGCTGCACCCTGTGGGAAGCTCCCTGGCCGGGGATCGAACTCGCGCTGCAGTGGCTGCGGACAGCCTATTAGGCTGAGACTTAACCCGTTGTGCCATCAGGGAGACTCCAATATATTTTCTTTAATGGCAAAAAATTTTATGGAGTTGGACTTCTCTGGAAACTTCAGGATATGTGGTCACAATGGAAGTGTCCAATTTCATTGAACAAGATCTCCAGGAAGGCTGTGGTAGGCATCTCCCATCCAGTAGAGACATTTTAGATTTTGAAGATCAAAATAATAAAATTTCATTAGATAGAGAAGAGATGGGGAAAATGGTGCTCCAGATAGAAGAGCTGGAAACTCACAAAGATAAAATAATTTCCATCTGGACAAAAACACAGTGTAACTGACAATGACCTGGTTCTTCTGTACAGTTGGTTTCTGTTGTGAATCAGTTTAAGTCCATACTAATATTGATCATCTGGTGCCATTTTCTTGGAATAACCAATCAGCTAACCAATCAATGAATAAACTTATGTTGTGTGTCCACAGAATGTAGACATTGATTCTGTCATTTAACCCTCAGGACCATCCACCTGAGGTCATGCAGTAGCTTTGGTGAGGGAGGGGAGAGCCACCCACAGTTTCTGCTCACTGTGGTTAGGGGGGAGGAAAGAAACTCTCCAGCATCAGGCTGTGTGGCTAGGTGGTAACAGTGGATTTTGTATGACAGAACCACGGACATCCCCTGCATGTGGAACACATGCCACTCCTATATCACTCTACTCAGTGTATCTCCTCTGCCCACGGGTCCTTTTTGGACCACGTTTGGTCCACTGTTACAGATGCCCATATCCATAGACCGGGGCCATGCCCTATGTAGACTCATGCCCTATGTAGCATGGAACTCCCTTCCTAGAAGAGAACGAACCTTGGGGACACCAGGACCGGCTGGCAGACCTGAGGTCTGAGGTCATCCTGGTCAGAACTGGCACCAGCATGGAAGGGATCAGAGTCCAGAGTGTGAAATCAGGATGAGATCTTGGAAGCAACTTTCTGTTTAGATGGAGTTGTATTAAATCAGGTTAGGATGGCACCTCAGGATGAGTCGTTCATGAAAAGTGTGTGATTGACAATATTTGCGCCTTGAATTAATTGAAAACTGATAAATCACCACATAAAAGGTATGACTTTTAATGGACTCCTCCAAGGCCCGGAGCCATGAATTTTAGAGAGTGGGCTTTGCTGAAATGATGATTAGCCACCGCTCCAATGGCTCGGTGGCTTGGGTTCCCTAGGAAACAGAACCTTCTGCATGATTTCCTTATCAGGAGATGCAACCCCCATGTAGGAAGAATTGGCAGCGGGAGAAGAGTAGGAAAGGACAGCAAATTCCTGGGTGCAGCCCCACGCTGGCTCCAGAGCACTGCTGGGTGCTTCAGGGGCTCCCCTCGGAACAGCCGTGACGGGGGAGCGCTCCCTTGCTTCTCCATCCCCGCCCCCTTGGCCAGTCTGTCGCTGGGCATAGTGGTTTCTTTTCACAGCTGGGTTGCAAGTTCCTTTCTGATGGGGGAGCCAGCAAGTTGGGGACTCAGGCTGCCTTCTGGGCAGTTGTGTTATTTCTTCTCATCATGGTTTTATCATTAACCATGTTGCGGTTGGAAACATTTCTTGGCCACCTCTCAGGCATCGGGGTACTTGCACGTATTATCTCACTGAGCTCATCAATCCAGGTCTTACCCTGGTTCACAGAGAGGGACACGAGGGCCGGAGGGGGGAAGGACTCGCTGGGAACACAGCTGGGGCAGCTCAGCCCTCACCGCCCCCCGCCGGAACGGCCGTGGAGCCTTTCATCTTGCCCTGTGCTTAGACCGTCTGTTGCTTAGAGAAACTGTAAACATTTCGGATGAGTAACTGTGCGTCTTTACTTCGAAGACAAAAAACAGCTTGAACTTCTAAGGCTCAAGGGTGAGTCAGGACGGACATAAGTTACAATCCGACCAGGCATTATTATTAAAATAGATTTCACTTTTTTCCATTTCTCCCAAGTTCCCAAGTCATAAAAAGAGCCTTGCATTTGAAGGACATTGCTCCATCCTATTTTGAAGTTTATCTGCTTAGCCGTACATCAAGGCGTGGCCACTATCAGCTTTGGTGAGCGACGCACAATAAGGGACTCACGTAAACCTCTGGGCGCCGGTGACGTCTCCCTTTCGGGGCTATCACCGCAGGTGCCTCGGGTTCGCTTTCCACCTCTTGGAGCTCTCTCTCCATCATCTCCCTGGAATCCTGCTCTGCGCGGGGGCGGGACACCTGCCCTGGAACTCTTTCCATTGAGACCTTCCAGACTCTTCCTCTCTCTTTCTGAGCATCACCCCCACGCTCTATCCTGAGCTCTCCTGATGCCTCTTATTTTCCCAGCGAGAACCTTGCTGCCCACGCCCCTGCACACCCCTCTACCCGTGAGGGAGCGAGAGAAGAGCGGCTGCCCGGCTGGGGAGCCCCCATGTGCCTGGGCTGACCTGAGCCTCGTGGGCACCCATGCCCGGCTGCTCATTGCCCTGCTGAAATACTCTTCATCCTCCCTGCTCCAGACTTTCCCATTCTGTGCCCAGTTCACTGCCGAGGCTCGCTGAAGTCCCACCTTCTCTGCGTCTCCGACGGCCCCGACCCCACCAGCCGCTTCTCTCTCTGTGCATTTGTAGTCAACTCCCTCTAGTCTGGGTCTCAGTGGCTCCATATGTGCTTCTTGTAAATTGACCTTGACGCTCTAAACCATATAAAGAGCACCTAAGAGGGGCAGAAACCGAGCAGGCTTGTCTCTCCTCCTCCTCCCAGTCTCCCTTGCACACAGCCATGCTCGGCAGAGGCAGCCGTGAGGCTCGTCAGTGTAAGCCTGTCCGTCTCAGAAAAGGGTTAACTCGTTGATATTATTTTTTAAGATTTATTTATTTATGCATACAAGAACTGGGGGGTAGGCCATAGGTGTGTGGAGGGGGTTGAGAGCATTTACCAGAGACAGAGTGGGGAGCAGAACAGGCAGAGCCACTGAAACACACTGCTGAGGGGAGCAGCGGGGAGACAGGAGAGGTCTGCTGCGCCATGTGGGAAGCTCCCTGGCTGGGGATCGAACTCGTGCTGCAGTGGCTATGATAGCTTCATAGGCTGAGACCTAACCGCTTGTGCCATCAGGGAGGCCCCAACTCGTTGAGGTTAAATGAAGGTGCATAAATCATGCCACCAGATCATGTGAACATGCTTCCCATCCTGTCAAATTAAGGATGACACCCTTTCCCCTCAGGAGACCCGACCCAAATTATCTTCTTCGGGATCATAATAAATTTTAAACACTATTAAGCTCTGTGATGGTGCTTGTTGCTGATTCAAGGTGGAGCCTTCCCCCGGTGGTCCAGGCTGGTAGTCTTGGCGGACGCTGAGTGCAGCCAGGGCCCCCGCCCAGACCCAAGGCGGGAAATGACGCGGCGCTTCATGGTTCTGATTTTGAGCTGGGGCCGATGAGGAACGGTTCAACTTGTAACTCCTCCTTAGAAAATCAGCACAGACGACAGAGGACGCTTCCTCGGGGCCGCCAGGAAGTCAACATGTGCCATGTTGCAGCCGTGTGATGTCTGCATGGGAGGCGCTGTTCAAGAGACCAAGCCGGTCCTTCCTGAGTGTCTACCTCGTTTGCACCCTTGAATTTTGTTTACTTTACCTCTTACCATTGACCGTCGTATATTGCAGATATCCTCAAACCTTAGTTTTCGGGGTAATTTAGGAGTCAAAACTTTGACATGTACCTAATAACAACTTGCCTGGCATTGTATCATGACAATGCAAGTGAATGTGATGTCTCTGGATTTTAACAACTAGGAAAAGCTAAGAAAAGCCCTTGGTTGGAAGCCCTTCAAGACTAATTAGACCAGAGCGGTTGTGTTTTTGGCAAAAGGAAGCCATGTCATCCTGCTGGCATTACTGGAACAGTTGGAGTCTTTTATCAGATTGGCTGTCTGCTCGCGCCGAAGGGATAATCCTCTCTGTGTAGAAGTGACTTTGAAGATGAATAGGGAACAGAATGGGTACCACGGATTTATGAGCATTTTGAAATAAGTTGAAATGTCTTTGCAGGAGTTCACTTAAAAATAGAGATGCCTCACTTGGTCTAGACTGGTTGTTTAGGAGGAAGACAAACACTCGCGTCTTTCGCTTACACAGGCGAACTTGACGGGAGGTGGGAACGACAGCAAACTTCTAGTACCTCTACATCAGGGCAAAGGCCCTCGCCTCCGACACAGGCTGGCTGGGCCGACCCCTCTTTAAACATGAAAGACTCTTCACAGACCGGGCTGCTGGCCTCCGGGAACTAGCTCGGGGCCGACCAGGAAGCACCAAGCCCAGGGCCAGGGGCAGCCCCTGGACTGTGCTGAGCAGTATCAACCCAGCCTTGCATCCTCGACGGCAGCAGCTCCCTGGCGTGGCCGCGCCTGTGCGCACGCCCGCGTTTCTACACAGGTGCATAAGTCGAGTTAATTCACTTTGTGTTTTGAAAGCTGATAGGCGCCCAGGAGCAGAAACAGAATCTAGGCTAGGTATTTCCAGCGGGAAGGGCTTTAACGAAAGGATTTGGACTTGAGCACTTTGGTTGAAAAGCCAGGAGGGGAAAGAGATCAGAAAGGCGACCAGCAGTGTCTTGCTGGCCGGCCCCTGTCCTGCTCCACGGCATTGCCTCCCGGTGGCTGGGGACTGGTGACAAGCACGAGCTGGCTTCTGCCAGCAACACCGTGGTCACTGTCACCGGCCCTGGAGCAGCTGCAGCAGCCAGAAGCAGAACCCCTAGGGCTTCCCTCCCGCCCTCTGATCTTGCTCTAGTCCCCTGCCACCCCCACCCCTACTGGCTGAAGAGAAAGATCAAACAAATGATCATCTGCAAGTTTACTTAAAATAAACTTGTGTGTATGAGAAGTCAGTACCCAAACTGATGATGAAATGCTTTTGAATTACCATGATTACAACTGCTATGCGTAAATGTAAATATTTTTTCTTCTTTAATCTCCATTAATCTCAGCAACTCTGTGAGATGGGCCAGCTACTACAGCGCCCCCCTACCCTCATAATCTTTCCCCATCATGTTAGGTGACCGGCGGTCTGTTGCTATAGAATCAAGACAAGAAGTTGAGTTCTATAAATGAACACAATGGTTTGCTGGTGAATATATGTTTATGAGGCGACTCACAATTCCTGTGCCAGCGACGCTGATGTTTATGCCGCAGTCTAAGTTGCTGGGCAGGCTCCTCAAGCTGGGGTGAACACCCGCTGGCGGCACACAGGCAGGCCCGGGGACAGAGGGCTGGAAGTGTTAAAGGAATCAGATTTCAGAGCCTCCACTTGTATCAGGGCAAATTGCATCTGCCGAGACCATGCAGACAAGAGAATGCCCGTCTCTGTCCCAGGAGTATTTTTCCCACTTTTTTCCCTGCCTCACCCCTCTTGCAAAAGAGATGACACTGGATGTGAAGTCTTTGGGGGAACCTAACAACTGGATGATTTGGAATGTTGGTTCTGGTATTAAGAGGGAAAGTAAATAACAACGTGGTGAGATGTCTCTTTGACTCTATAATTCTGGTGGCTTCCATTTCTTTCTCTACGGCAAGATTGCAGGAGGACCAAGCTGGTATGTCGGCTAATGGAAAAGTAACAATATTTTTGATGGTCAGTGGCTATGTGAATCTTGGCACAGAACCAAGAAGGAAGCAAGAGAATTGAGTGACGTTGCTGTAGCAAAACTCTCCCTCCCCATTGATTTATTTGTACCAACAAGGCTTCTTGGCACATAAATTTATAAAAATGAAAAACAGATTAATGTTAAGCCCTAATTATTCTAGTAATAAACAGTCTTCTTCCACAGATGAGAGGAACAGCTGGAAAACCCCAGACTTTCCCAACAGTGCCCCAGAAACGGAGAGGTGCATTTCCAACACAATTCTACTCTGTGCAGTGATTCTTTCCCAAAATACGTCATAGCTTATGTTTCTATCAAGTATGGACTAAAAGTAACTCATTATAACCTGATCAGAAAAGATCTAATATTTAGAGATGTCTTATCACAGGAAAAGTTTTAAATCTTTTTTTAAAAAGATTTATTTTTATTTTATTTATGCATGCAAGAAGTGGGGTGCAGGCCAGAGGTGCGTGGTGAGAGGATTCTCCAGACACAGGGTGGGGAGCAGAACAGGCAGATCTACTGAAATACACTGCTGAGGGGAGCAGCAGGGAGGCAGGATAGGTCTGCTGCGCCCTGTGGGAAGCTCCCTGGCTGGGGATCGAACTCATGTCGCAGTGGCTGGTGATAGCTTGATAGCACTGAGACTTTAACCCCTGCACCACCAGGGAAGCCCTCACAGGAAAAGTTTTTAAAATGAAATGTTAACTCATAAACTTATCACACAGAGACATAATGAAGCCAGTAAATCATGATTTTATATTTATATAATGTTACACATGTATATAATAATATGGACACATGGCAATGTATAATAAATTATGTTAGTAAATTCACATATAACTTTTCAAAAATTTCCTGTGATAATACACCTCTAAATATTACAACTTTTTTCTGATTAGACCTTTACACATATTACATAATGTGAATTTTCCATAATGGATACATAGATGCATTGTGTATAATCAAATGCACATATGTAACTATGTACATATATACAAAACCAACATTTACCTCACTGTGAACATAGTACCCAAAATACACTTGACCATTCTCTACGTAAAATATTAGGATGTAAGTATGGGGGGGGGGGAAGAATTTAAAGGGAAAAAAGGTCAATATCAAATTTAAACTATTGAAGAGCTTCTTGTTAGTGGATGATGCTGGGAGTCAGGTGGTCTTTAGACCTTGACAGTTGAAAGAATGATGGAAGAACTTGATTCTAGGATGTCAGTTTTTATAATAGACTGGAACTTCCATCCTCGGGAGTTGTTGAAACCGACCAATAAAACATTCGTTGAGCAGCGTCAAGCTACACGTGTGCTGCCTTTTAAAGCCCAATGGAGGAGCCTGTGAGCGGGATTTCAGGACCCGAGCAGGTGCAGGAGCAGCTGTGTGCCGACAGACCTTTCCACGTGTCTCCCATGCGTTTCCTCTCATTCCCCAGTTTGACCTCGTGTGTGGCAGTGCTTGGCTGCTGGACCTCTCCCAAGCCATCCTAAACCTGGGCTTCCTGACCGGAGCGTTCACCTTAGGCTATGCCGCGGACAGGTAGGCACCCACGGGACCACCTTGCTTCACCACACCACGTGTACGTGGAAAGGTGACAATGTTTGATGTTCACGATGAGAAAAATCTTGCTACCTGTGGAAGCCAACTTTACTTCCTCTACTCGTGCCATTCACCCCTGCTTGGCTGGGCTAGTTCTTTCCTTCTTGGACTGTGTCTTCCTCCTTATCGATCTGCACAAAAGAGATGCAGCCGAGGCAGGTGCGGCCCCACACCTGGGCTGGACCACGGGGCAGGAGGTGGCGGCTTCGTGGTGTGGCCGGTGGGTTGCTCTGCCAGACGCTGCTCATAAACCACAGTTTAGTCCTAACGTCTGCCTGTTTTAATTTTTAAAAGGGGAATTCTTATTGTTTCTTTTACAAATTTAAAACTGTGAAAAGTTAATTCCAAAAACCATTCGAAATAAACGATCTGTTACTTAGCGTCCCTAAGCGGGCCAGCTGCTGGCAGACGCCACGAGCCGGGGTGCAGAAGCCGCGCCGTCCCTAGCCACAGGCTCGTTTCTGGTATTACTGAAGCTGGTTATTGCACTCACGCGCGGCTACTCCTCTAGCCCAATTCTGACCACGAAAATACTGTTCTAACGTGATAGTGCCCCCTAGAGCCCTCGGGACAGGTCAGGAAGCTGTCTCACCAGCTGGGGCGTGTCCTTGTCCCCTCCTGCAGTGGCCAGCACTGTGGGTGCTCAGTGCACCCCAGGCAGCACCTAGGGCTGAGTCAAGGTGATTAAATGTCTCAGTCTCACAGCTGTCGATGTGGTCTTGGCCGGCACAGACGTCCGAGCCAGCAGGGCCTCATGTGAAAGTGCACCCTTCCTCCATCTCTTGTCCTGCTGCCCCCGCAGCCCTCTCCTGCGTGACGCCCTCCTGCCTGTGTCTGGCACTGTCCCGTCCTCGCCTTCACCGTGCCTTTCCCTCCTGTTTCTCCTTGCTGTGCTCTGCCACGGGCCTTCCCTTTCTGGAGCCACCCCCACGCTGGGCTTGCTCTCCCAGTCGGCTTTGGTCTGGAAGGGATCGCGTGTTCTGTCCGTTTCCTTCACTCTTGCTGTTGTTCTTCTGCATTGGAATGTCAGGTTTTGCTTCTTCAACCTGTTTCTCTCCCACAGTCAGTAGACATGTCTCCCCAAGGAAGGAGCTCCACGCAGGGAGGGGCCTCAGCATCTGTCCCCAGAGCTGACCTGAGCTTCGAGGAAGCAGAGTCGTGACCGAGTCTTCCTCAGCTCGGTACCGGCCACCTTGGGCCTCCTCCCAAGTAGCCTTGGAGGAAAGGACAGGAAACAGTCCAAAGGTCCAGTCTCACGCAGCCGGAGAATTTGGAAATCTCGATAAACCAGCTGCTGCTCTCCTCAGCCCAATGACTGAAGCAGGACGCTACCAGGGTGGGCTTTGTAAAATGGCCTCTGACAAGTGTCATCAAGTCAAATCTCCTAAAGGTCATCGATGACAAACTTCACCAGCTATGACTGAACAGGACCACACCGAACAGGACCGAACCACTTAGTATCAGATCAGAATCTAGAACACAGTGGCCTGCCCCTTCCTGCTGCTAGTAACCGTTGTGTACAATGAAAGGGGAGGGTGAGAGTCAGCATTTCAGAGCAACTCACATTGGTCTTGAACTTTACACTTTGTCAGGAGTCTGCACCTTTGCCTCTCCTTGCGTTCTCTGCAGTCTTACTGTAGAAAAGGTGAAAAAGACCCACAAACAAACAAAGCCGGAGTCTTGGCGAGCTCAAAGAGTGCCGGCCTGGGCTGGCCAAACCCAGGCTTTGGCTTTGGGGAACTCTACGGTGGCTTTTGTCCCTGTGTCCTCAGGATTCCACCCACAAAAATGCTAGAAAGTGTCAAAGCTCCATCCCCGGGGAGATCAGGAGATCAGATGTGGAAAGCCAGTGTCCCAGAGGGCGATCTTTCTGGAAACTGCAATCCCAGGGGAGCATTCCACGCTTTACGTGTTGTAACACCATGTTTGTATTTGCCCCGGTTTGGCTATAAAACACAACTTGAATTTTCCGCAGTCTCTGCATAGGGCGTAACAGGGAAGTTAAAGAGGATGGACTTCTGAGCCGAGCCTCTTGCAGCAACACTGGGCAGTGATGGCCGCGGTTCATTCAAGGTGCTCTCTCTTCTCTTCCCCCAGGTTTGGTAGAATAGTCATTTACTTGATATCCTGTCTGGGCGTCGGTGTCACCGGCATCGTGGTCGCATTTGCACCCAACTTCCCGGTGTTTGTGGTCTTCCGCTTCCTGCAAGGCCTGTTTGGGAAGGGCACGTGGATCACCTGCTATGTCATCGGTAAGACCTCGCCGGCCTCACTGGGCCCAGGGTGGCGGCGGGGCGGAGCTGTCAGCCTCCCGCCAGGCATTGCTGCTGCGGCCCTGGTGATTTCCACAAGGAGGGGTCGGTGGGGGCAAGAGTCCGACACTTGAGAAATTGAAATGCCATCTTGCTTTGGGAGGCAACTATGGAAGATCCCAATTCTAGAGTGACCCAGAGGTTAGAACTATGGACGCACCTTGCTTTGGCTTCTTGCTTGACTAAGAAGACGTTTTTATGAAGAAGGAATACATTTTTAAAAAGATTTATTTATTTATGCATACAAGACCTGGGGTGTAGGCCAGAGGTGCAGGGGTAAGAGAGTGGGGAGCAGAACAGGTGGATCTACTGAAATCCACTGCTGAGGGGAGCAGCGGGGAGACAAGAGAGGTCTGCTGCGCCCTGTGGGAAGCTCCTTAGCTAGGGATAGAACTTGTGCTGTAGTGGCTGCCCATAGCTTCATGGGCTGAGACTTAACCCCTGCACCACCAGGAAGGCCTGAGGAATACATTTTTAGTAGTTCCTCAAAACAGTTGAGAAGCATCTTTATTTCTGTGATATCATTTGAGACTACTTTCCCACGTTCTCAAATATTATTTCTTTCATTCTATTCCTTCTACACACGCAAAGAACTTTCTGCCACATGGAAGAGAGAACCTGAAAATGAGAAAATAACCTTTGTTATTTTTCCTAACAAGAAGGTTTGACCTTCTGGGTATGAAAGGAAGAAAACGCTTCCCTTTGCTTTTTGGTCCGAGAACTTGGAACAGTCCTGCCTCTGTTTACCATAGTGGCCATGACAGTCACCCAGGTTAAGGCTCTCCGGTCACAGTGCCAGAACTCTGGGCTCCCGCGGGCCCCCTCGGTCTGCGGGCTGCGTGGCAGGCTGGGCCGCGTGCAAACACGCAGGAACGCTCTGCGAGCGGAGGCAGAGCGCGGGGGGCGGGGGCGGGGGGCGTTGGCTGGCGCAGAAGGGAGCGTGGCATAGCAAGCATCCTTCAGGACCCACGTCTAGGTGGGTCTCCTGGGTTCTGATCTGAGTTGTGACACTCAGTTAACACCTCCCAGGCAGCCAAAACAGAATTAATGGCCAATAGAAATAATTAGTGGGAAGAGGCAGAGAGAACAGGTAGCCGGAGAGAAACTTCCCCGTGTGATTAAAAAAAAAAAAAAAAGCACATAAATGAAAAGCCCACACAGTGGAGAGGATTATTATTTGATAGAAACTCTTTGAGATAGAGTCTAATTAGCCTTAGAGTCTAATGTCCCATAATAAATCTCCTGAAGAGAGGACGATAGGCAAATCTGCAAAGACACAGGGCGAAGCCCAGGCAGCTCACTCACGTGTTCTGATCTTTACCATTGCCTTCCAAATCCTCACCATGTAGGCCTTCCTAAACCAACACACGTACTCTCAGCATGCCCAACTGTACCCCGAAGAGGGAGGGCTCTGTGTGGAGGAGCAGGGGAGGGAGGGGGCTAGAGGAAGATGGAGAGAGAGGGAAGGAAGGAGAA
>PVIJ01022547.1:0-15920 GCA_004024925.1 Scalopus aquaticus
TCTGTCTCGTGGAGAAACTTGTCACGTGCCGCCGAAGGGAGCTCTGGGGAAACCTTTCCCAGGGTGAACCCAAGGACCCCGCTCCCCTCTCAAATCTTTCGACTCTAAAACTACATCACTATGATCTCCAGATTATACTTTGTAGCCCCCCCCCCCTTACTGTCTGTCTTGCCCTGGCTCTGCCCATCCCTTTCTTTAGCAACGCGGCCCCTACCCCTGGACACTTGCCTGGGAGGGTACAAGTTGTAAATAAACTGTATCGCTCTGTTCAGAAACTTTTGATCTAAAGGGAATTCAGGCTACTCATCATCTCAATAGATAGTGATGCTGTTCAGGGCAGGGAGAGGAGCACCCCAGAACCCCAAACCTGCCCGCTCTAAATGGTTCTGCCATCCGCCGCATCAATACAAAACATACAAGACCTTTAGTGGAAAGAAACTTTAATACAACTAGAAAGACAGACAATATAGTTTTAAACCAAACACCCAATGTTACCCATCACCTTGTGGGTAAAAGTCCCCCCGAATAGGATTGGCCCAATGGGCTGCCCCAAGTCTGAAACACCTTTCAGCAGGGACCCAGGGTCAGAAACAGCCAGACAATTCTGGGAGGAAAAGAACAAAATCAAAATCCAGATAACAATGCCATTGTCACCTCCACACAGGTGTCTCACCCACATCCGTTTCAGTCAGTCCTTCACATGTCTCTCTGCTCCTTGTGCCTTTTCTGGTCTCCAGCCTGCTGCCTTCCTTCTCCAGACCCCAGTTTCTTTCTCCAGCTTCTTATCTCTTCTGCTCAGCTCCACCCTCCCTTGGGTGGGGCAGGGAACCTGGAACACTCCCTTTTTCCTGGGGACCACCCTGTATGATCCCTGCCCTGTAACAATGCCATGTTGATGAGATGCGGTGTTCAGTGAGCAGGGTCCTTGGGTTCCCTCTGAGAAGTTTCGGCAGAGCTCCCCTTTCTGCGGCACATGGGGAGTTGCCACGGAGACAAAGGCGTTTGCACAGACACAGGCAGGCGAAGGTTACATTTTATTTTTATTATTATTTTTAAAGATTTATTTATTCATACAAGCTGGGGTTCAGGCCAGAGGTGTGGGGCGGTGAGAGGGTTTACCGTGACAGAGTGGGGAGCAGAACTGGCAGATTGACTGAAATACACTGCTGAGGGGAGTAGCTGGGAGACAGGAGAGGTCTGCTGCACCATGTGGGTCAGCTCCCTGGCAGGGGGTGGAACTCAGAGAGCGTTAGTGGCTGGTGATATCTTGGTAGCTCTGAGACCTACCCCCTGCGCCACCAGGGAGGCCCTGGATTTATGTTTTAATGAGGTTTGGTGGCAGGATTTTTAATAGTTTTGTTGCTCAACTAACTTATTGTTGCATGTTTTGTGTGTGTGAGTATACACATATCAAATGATCTTTTTTTTAGCATTTTTAAAGGACAGGATTATAAGGAAAAGAGAGACACCTGCATAGATGCAGGCAAAGAGCTTCTGCTACTGCTTTGCAAAGGGAAATGGTTTGTTAGAAGAAACTCCTGCATAGTCGGGGGCAGGAGAGCGGCCTCAAATGATCTTTCAACCAGCCTAGCAATGCTGCAGGTAATACCTTCAGTAAATTTGTTTTTACATACACTCACTCTCTGGGAGTATGTGAAGATCTGGGATCCAGCTGTTCCTGGGAAAGAATTCTCACCCACTTGGTTTTTGGCTCCCACCCCCACCCCCTCCCCAGCCTGCCTCCAGAGGACCACCTACCTCCAGTTGTGAAGCCTTTCTGGGGGTTCTGTGCCATGGATCATCCTACTTCTTACTGGCTTGCCCCTGACAGGCACTTACTTTTTTCTGCTTCACTATGTCGTCCGCTTTCTGGCTTTCAAAATCCTAGTGCCGTTTGATCCGCTGTCACCATTTCTAGGGCTTTCTGTTGCCTTGCAGTTTATGCCCTAAGAAAAAGACCTTTCTGTCTTTCTAGTGGGATTTTCAGAGGGACTCGAGATACGTGCATGAGATCCATCTGCCTTGTTGAACTAGAACTGCATGGGATTCTAAAACATAGCAGTGATTTCTTTCTATGTCAAATGAAGAAATTCATGCAAGGGAGAGAGAGACGCGCACTCGCAAAGTTCTGGGGATTGAGCATTTGTACCTTGGTCTGATCTTCAGAGTCTCACATCTCATGCTGAACATTGGCCACCACCATTTTGGACCTTGAGTGGTAGGTTCAGACTGCCTGTTGGATTAAATGCATCATTGATTTGCTCTTTGGAAAGCAGCATGCTTTGGACTATGCAGAGATGGTCTTTCCTGGCAATATCAGAGTGTTGCTTATATGAGATTTTCCCCCTGTTTTGTTAACAGGCTCCAGTATGGAAAGGCTGGCTTGCACAAGCTGCTTGTCATTGTCACAGCATGCGGAAAAAGGGGTGGCAGTTTATTTAGACACTGCATTGAATCAAGAAGCCTACTGCTGGCGCAGGCCTGAGCGAATACAGGAGTATGAAAAACCTGTCCTTTTATTCACAAGCATAGTCCACTTCTGTTTTCACCCCCCTGCCCATCGTTCAACCTCTGCTTGGGATAGTTCCCTGACTTTCCTCTGGAGAAGCAGCCCACCCCTCTTGCATCTCGGCCTGTGCTTTGGTGAGAGTTGGCTTCATCCTCAGTTCTAGGGATGGGTGATGACGGCAGGGTGGCCAGCTAAAGCCCTGCATTCCCTTGGCCAAAGACACCAGCTTGTAAATGGCACGTGACCCATTAGATTTAGCCAGCGAGACTCGGGTAGATGTGAGCTGGGGCTCTGGAGAGGGGCCAGTTGGACTTCCACCCAGGGGCTGGAGCGGCTGGCAGACGCCGTGGCGCCCAAAAGTGACACTCACAGTGCAGCAGACAGGAGCGATGGAGAAAGAAACGCGATGACAGTGCCTGAGCGCCTGGATGAAGCCGTGGTTGCTCTCAGGCTGAGGGCCCTTTCAGCTTTTTTTCTGTCACTTGCTGTCTGTCTGACCCACCTGGCGAAGCCCCAGTCACTGTGCATTCCTGTGCTCCCCGCCACTGGCTTTTGCAGCGCCTTCTACCTAAGTGAAAAGCCACTTCTGTTGATCAGAATGTTCAGAGAGAAGCCCGAGGAAAGGTGAGCGCCTCGCCCTCCTATATGCTTGCTGCATATGCGGGGAGGAAATTTATTGTGGCTGTAATGTGAACTGCAGCCACCGAAACATCATAATCAGGGCTGGTTGACACAGAGTGCCTTTGATCTTAGGCAATGTGAAACAAGCTCATTTGATCAGAGTATCTTGCCAACAGGTCATCCCATTTTCCATGGGAGTGGTTTTATAAACTTCTTGGCAGGAGTACAACTTGAACCTTTAACATCCTGGAACGCACACTGGAGTTTTTTCTGGAAAAATCTCACTTGCTTTACCAGAGAAGTCATCGTGTTTTGTTTATGAAAATGATTCAAAGGTTTCAGTGGCTTCCTACCATGACTTGACAGTTTCATAACAGGCACACATAGGGGTCTCGAGACAAGATCTCAATTTCATGTGATGATTGTATTTCTTATTCCTCCATTTCTCATCTTCCCATCACCCTTGCAGAGCCTCTTCCAGCAGCGCTGAGATGTCCTTTAAAGTCACTCTGACCTCTTGTGCACTGTTTGCATTCATAGTCATTCTGCACTGCAGTATTAGAGAAATTTCTTCACTGCTTTCATGCTTCAGTGGACCACCGATCCGTTTTTACAAATTGGGACAATGATGAAGCACCATGGTTACAATGAAAAATGTGAATTGGCCAAATGTCAGTCATAAAACGCAAATGATGGACAAATACATTAGCTGAGATCAAATGCGCACGACCAGCCCAGTGATAGCTGAAGGGAATGAATCAATCTAGTCTTCATGGTGAATGCGGAAGTTTCAGGATCTGTAATGATAGTTGAAGTCTCTGTGAAAGTCATAATATGGGGGCCTCCCTGGTGGCGCAGGGGCTTAAAGTCTCAGCAGTATGAAGTTATCAGCAGCCACTGCAGCACGAGTTCGATCCCCAGCCAGGGAGCTTCCCACAGGGCGCCGCAGACCTCTCCTGTCTCCGTTGCTCCCCTCAGCAGTGTACTTCAGTAGATACACCTGTTCTGCTCCCCACTCTGTCTCTGAGTCCTCACCCCCTACCCCTCTGGCTTACACCCCAGTTCTTCTATGCAAAAATAAAGAAATAAAATCTTAAAGCCCAACAAAACCAGGCAGGGCGAGGGCAGATTTAGCTGGGCACTGTTCTGAGAGGGCTCAGCATCACACTGCTGTATTTGCTTGTGATTGACACAGCCCAAGGCAAATGTGGCATTTGCAGGATGTAATGAAGTGGCAAAAGAGGCAACACCCAGTGAGAAGTGTTGCCCGTTTGCTTCAGCGTAGATGTTATAGGCTGGGGTTAAATTCCAAGTGTGACTTAGGCAAGGAGAGAAACTAGATGGCTGTCTTATCCACACCGCTGTTCCTCTGCTCCTGCAAGGAAATAATGGAGGTGGTAGTGACGTGCTATGTATTTTAATACACTTTTTATTGAGACATAATACATAGTCCATGAAATTCACTCTTCTGTGTATAGTTCATTGTGCTTTAATATATTTCCAAGGTTGCCCAGATCATTCCTAATTCCAGAACATTTTTTTAAGCTTTTTAATTTATTTTAGCATAGAAGAACTGGGGCGTAGGTCAGATGTGCGGGGGATGAGATGATTTCCCAGAGACAGAGTGGGGAGCAGAACGGGTAGATGGATGGAAATACACTGCTGAGGGGAGCAGCAGGCGAGACAGGAGAGGTCTGTTAGGCCTTGTGGGTCAGTTCCCTGGCCGGGGATCAAACTCAGGCTGCTTAGCCAAGGAGGCCCTTACGGTGGTAGCACTGATACTTAATCCCTATGTAACCAACGAGGCCTCTAATTCCAGAACATTTCCAGAAACCCACTAGCTGTGACTCCCCTTTCCCCCCCAACTTCACCCCACCCAATAGGCAACCACTATTTCGCTCTAGATTTGTCTGCTCTGGACACTTCGTGTGAATAGCATCATCTGATATGTGGCCTTGATGTCTGACTTCTGTTACTTAGCATAGTGTGTTCCAAGTTCATCCGTGTTGTTGCATGCACCAGTGCTTCATTCCTTTTTATTATCAAGTAATATTTCACTGTGTGCCTGGATCACAGTCTGTTTATTTATCCATTGGTGGACATTGGGGTTGTTATGAATCATGCTGCTCTGAATATTTGTATGCAAGTTTTATGTGGACCTGTGGTTTTCATTTCTCTTGGGTAGATACCTAGGAGTGGAATTGCTGGGTCACATGTATAACTTTTTGAGGACTGGCAGACTGCTTTCCAAAGTGACTTTCCCACCTTACATTCCTGTCAGCTGTGTGTAAGAGTTCTGAAATTTACCAAAACAGAGTATTTAAAAAATATGTTAGCCCCATCCTGAATCCCCACTAACCCTTGTTTTTGTGTCTCTTTGATTCTAGCAATCCTAGTGGGTCATGCTATATAGTTGATGAACTCTCATATACTTGGCTAAAGTCAGTTGGTTTTTAAATTTATTTATGCATATAAGAGCTGGGGTGTAGGCCAGAGGTGCAGGAGGGGTGTGTGTGTGAGAGGATTCACCAGAGACAGAGTGGGGAGCGGAACAGGAGGATCTACTGAAATACACTGCTGAGGGGAGCAGCGGGTGAGACAGGAGAGGTCTGCTGCGCCATGTGGGAAGCTCCCTGGCCGGGGATCAACTCCTGCTGCAGTGGCTGGTGATAGCTTCATAGTGCTGACACTTAACCCCTTGTGCCCCTAAAGTCAGTTGTTAAGAACAATTCCTGGGGACATAACTGGTCTGTAAAAGTTTTCTAATAGTGCTTTCTTAAAAGATCAGAAATCTGTCGAGGCTTTGCTAGGTAGAATCTGACTCTAGAAAAATAGGTGATTTTTAAAAAAAAAAATCTTCATTGTCTTAAATAAAACAGCTGTTTTAGGTCAAAAGTGAGAATGAGTTTCATGAACTCAAAAATGTTTCGAATTTTTCTGTTGTGCAAGGCCTGGGATTAAAGTCTTATTGTGTGTTAAGGCTTTTCCCTATCAATTTAATAACAGTACTTTGCTTTCAAAATGGAAATAATTACGAGGTGATCAGCTGTTTTTTTTTTAATCCAGTGTGATTATTTTCATAGTTAACCGAGTTGGCATGTGTACTAATATGGAAACTGTTTGCAAACACATACTCCCCCAAGAGGTTCTAAAGCTTAGAAAACAATCCCGTTTATTAGTGGGTGCTCCCCTTCCTGTTCACATTTCAGTTAAGGGGTGGAGTCTTGGGAAGATAATACACCAAGTGGGAAGCAAATATCCTTCTCAAAATGAACACACTGAAATTTCTTCCCGTGCATAAGGGAGGCAGGTGTTACCAGCTTGCTGCGCTGAACCACCTCCCGCATTTACATTCTAAACCGACAAAAAATCTCAATAGTTGTCAGAGATTTCACTAGTTTCAAAGAGAAAGGCATGATTTAATGTTGTTATTTTGTTTAACATTTCTGTTTAATGTTAAGGTTCAAAACCACTGAGATATAAGAGTCCAGATGAGAATTTACATATTGGAATGAAAAATGAGGGGTAAAGATTTTTTTTAAAGATTTATTTATTTATGCATGCAAGAACTGGGGTGTAGGCCGGAGTTGTGTGGGTGGTGGTAAGAGGATTCACAGAGACAGGGTGGGGAGCAGAACAGGCAGAGCTACTGAAATCCACTGCGGAGGGGAGCAGCCTGTGAGACAGGAGAGGTCTGCTGTGCCCTGTGGGTCAGCTCCCTGGCCGGGGATTGAGCTCAGGCCATAGCAGTGGTGGTGCTGAGACGTATCCCCTAGGCCACCAGGGAGGCCCTAGAAACCATCAATAGATTTTAAAAATATTCAGTAGTACTTGTTTTTATGTAGTTCTTGGAAAGATTTGCAAAGTTTAAATCCTGGGAATGAAGATGCAGGTCTGTACCAAATTGAATATTATCTGCTCCCCAACTGAGATGAGAAATGGCTTGTAGTCTTTAAGAATGTCAAGGACATGAAAGACAAAGACGAAAGGACTGCTCCAGATGACAGACTAAGGAAACAAGGACAATTAAATGCAACATGTGAGCCTAGACTGAACCCCAAGGAGGAAATCAAGTTGTTTTCCCCCCTTTTACTCTAAAGGACATTATTGAGACAACAGGTGAAAACCGAATAAAGTTCATAGATTAGATGATAATTATTTTCCTAATTTGGATCACCTGACAGTGGTTATGCAAGGGAATATCCTACTTTTTGGAAAACATATACTGAGGCATTCGAGATAATGGGACATTTCTGCAAGTTATTCTCAGATGATTCAGAAAAAAATATATAGAATGAAAGAGAATGATAAAGCCAACGTGGCAACATTTGGGGAATCTGCGGAATGCATATAGAAATTCTTCGTACTATTTTTGCCATTTTTAGTGAATCTGAAATCATTGCTATAAAGTGACTATACTAAAATAATAGCTATCGACCGAAAAAAAATCCCGTCTGTCCTCATTTCAGCGTTATAAATAGACGATTCTGGCTCAAGGCGCCTGGGGAGGTGCAGACACGGCCTAGTCCAAGAGTCACACCACACACAAGCAATCCGGAAAATGGCACAGAAATGGCATCAAGAAACCCGGTCACAAGGGTGGGAATCTCTTAAGGGGGTGGACCCCAAGTTCCTAAGGAACATGCACTTTGCCAAGAAGCACAAGAAGGGCCTGAGGAAGATGCAGGCCAACAACGCCAAGGCCGTGCTTGCATGTGCTGAGGCTGTCAATACCCATAAAGCCCAAAGTCAGGGCTAACATCCCAAAGGGCAGCTGCCGCACGCTCCGTGGACTTGACCTACACCATTCACCCTGAGCGGGGAAACTGCGGTGCCACATTATCAAGGGTCTCAGGCTCTCCCGGCCAAACACCAAGGCTCAAACCCAGGCTAAGAGCGCGGCTAGAGCACAGGGTCCCAAAGGTGCGCAGGCCCCCACAAAGGCTCCAGAATAGAAACCCTGTCTGCCCTTGTGAGGGCAGCAGGATGGTGTGTGCCCTGGGCAGTTGGCTGCAGGGCACCGGTGTCTTCCTGGGCTATTTGCACAAGTAAACCTGAAGCGGAATCTGGCCAAACACAAAAAGACAAGTTATAAATAGAGTGGCATCAACTGGAACTCAGTTTAATTTGATCAACTACATATTAAAAAGCACTTTGCAAATCTGAGTGGGACGCTGGAACAACAAGAGAGGGAGCTCAGTTCCCCTTTTTGCGTGTGAGCTGGACTTAGTGGCTTGTTTCTAACAAATCAGATGTGGCAGAAGTGCTGTGTCGCTTCTGTGCCTGGGTCATCAACAGTGTGGCTTCGGAAGCACTCCATCTTAGATTGTTTACTCTGGGGGAAGCCAGCTGTCATGTCCTGAAGCCACTCAGGCGGCCTTGTGGACATGCCCACACAAGGAGGAGCTGAGGCCTCCTTTTCACAGGTGAGTGCGTCGGCCATCTTGGGTCTTGTCCTCCAGTCCCAGTCCAGCATGGGCAACAGCTGGACTGCAACTCCTGAGAGACCCTGGGCCAGTACCACTCAGCTAAGTTACTCTTAAATTCCTGTCCATCAGAAGGTGAGATGATATTTGTTGTTCAAGTTGCCATTGTACAGCCAGAGATTATTAATATAATTCCATATTTTAAGCCCCTTGAAATCATGTCCTCTGGACAGCTACCTAACTGTAAAGCTGATCTTTTCCACCAGATTTTCCCTGTATAATCTGTAAATGAGAGTAGATGTGAAAACATTTCCAACCAAACCTATACATTGTTATCTTGGAAGGTTTTTATTATTATTTATTTATTTAATTTCCCCCAAGATTTGTTTATTTATGCATACAGGCTGGGTTGTAGGCCAGAAGTGTGGGGTGTTGAAAGGATTCACCAGAGAGAGAGTGGGGAGCAGAACAGGCGAATCAACTGAAATACACTGCTGAGTGTAGCAGCGGGTGAGACAGGAGAGGTCTGCTGCGCCATGTGGGAATCTCCCTGGCTGGGTATCGAACTTGTGCTGCAGTGGCTCATGGCTAGCTTCATAGTGCTGCGCTTAATCCATTGGGGCACCAGGGAGGCCGCCAAGTTTTTTTTTTTTTAAAGAATTTATCTGTTGGGCCTCCCTGGTGGCACAAGGGGTTAAGTCTCAGCACTATGAAGATAACTACAGCCACTGCAGCACGAATTTGATCCCCAGCCAGGGACCTTCCCACATGGCGCAGCAGACCTCTCCTGTCTCTCCCGCTGCTCCCCTCAGCAGTGTATTTCAGTAGATCAACCTGTTCTGCTCCCCACTCTGTCTCTGGTGAATCCTCTCACCACCCCCACACACCTCTGGCCTACACCCCAGATCTTGTATGCATAAATACATAAATCTTTTAAAAATTTATTTATTTATCTAAAGATTTTTTTTATTTTTGCTGCAGTGGCTGGTGATAGCTTCACAGTGCTGAGACTTAATCTCTTGCACCACCAGGGAGGCCCAGAATTTATTTTTACGTAGAGGAACTGGGGTGTAGGCCAGAGGTGCAGGGGGGTGATAGGATTTACCAGAGACAGAGTGGGGAGCAGAACAGGCAGATCTACTGAAATACACTGTTAAGGGAAGCAGCGGGCGAGACAGGAGAGGTCCGTTGCGCCATATATCGGTTAGCTACCTGGCTGGGGATCGAACTCAGGCTGCTGTCGTGGGCTGTAGTAGTGGTAGCGCTGAAACTTAACCCCTAGGCCACCAGGGAGGCCTCTATCTTGGAAAGTATTATTGATATTATAGTACTTTCTCAGAAGTCGTGAGGAAACAGCTAAACTAAAATTTAAGGTTTTCAGGAAGGAAAGTAAAGGGGATATTGGCACGGGTGGTTTGGTGGAGAATGCATTGGACATGTGCATATATGGAGGAATAAAAATGTAACCCCCAAATAAAAAATAATCAAATTAAAACAATTTTAGGTTTTAGTGACTGACTGGAACTCTTAGAGAAGAGAATTAAAGAAATAAGTCAAAAAGTAAAAAGAGATAGGAATTTGAGGATGAAATCATGTTTTGAAAGTAGATTTAAATTAGGAGGGGATTTAGTGGTCAAGGCAAACGTAAGCCTTTCCTGAGAGGAAATCTTGGAAGGATACTTTGCCATTGTTTCTAGTACTTTCCAGGCAATTCTGCTTTCTCCCTTGATTTAAATCGATCTTTTATTGAGTATCAGATGATTCAGACATACACCCTGTCCTCAAAATGCTACCATTGCTGGCAACATCCTTGACTGTTAAAAGGTTGTTTCAGGCTCATTTTTCTTAGTTCCTTTGTTTCTATGGCTCTACATTTGTGAAGCAGTTTTCTTGTTTAGAAATTGTCTCTGGAGGGAACTTTGCACCTGGAAGGGGAATGCTATGTGCATGAGAATTAGGGTTCACAGAACAGATAACAGTGTGGACATAAATCAGTTAGCTGGAATTTGATTTATGTGCCTGCGCAGGTGTACAGCCTGTGGTACCTCCCCGGGAGTGAGAACTGCATCTCTGGCATCTCAAGGCCGAGACTCAGATCCTAGATAACCCAGTAGCCACATCATTAACTTGGTGAATGCAGAAAAGGGCAGGAGACAAAACTGAAGAATGAGGCCACAATCTATTTTCACCACGAAGGGATTCTCCTTGAGGTGCTGGGCCAGCGGCCTGCGTTTATGGAGTATAGGCCATATACACTCCTTTGAGGGTGCTTAAATATTTACAGGATGACTTGTACTACACTTGTCTTTTAATGAAATGTGAACTATGTTGCTCTTGGATGTAAAATATTGGTTCACTTTGGTTTCTCAGGGAGCAGAAACTGATGGGGATTCTTGCTTCATCAAGGGAGAGCTCTAAGGACAAAAGGACCGAGGGGAGTACAGTAGAAGCTAAAGAGGGAAGAGGTCTCAGCTGGAGTTGGGCCTCAGCCTGGTCGTGGCAAGTGGCTGGCCTTTTATATTTCCTGTCAGTTGGCCATTGGCTGTAGGTTGCTCTGTGGGAGGCCTGGAGGTGGAAACCCCCCCCCCCCCCCCCCCGCCCCCAGGACCTCCAGTTTGGCTGAGAGAGTCTCCAAAGAACAAAGCAGCTGTGAGTCATTAGCAGACAGCACTTACTGATGGGTACGTCGCCTGGTGACTGGACTCCTGGCAGTGAACCACGGTGTTGACAATAGGTTTGCCATTTTTACTTGGTAATTATGGCAGAATCAGGCTAGACGGACTCCAAACCATTTCTTCTTTCTGGATATACAGCTTGACTACATTTCCCAGACTCCCTTGCAGTTTGGTATGGTCAAATGACACAGTTCTAACCAATGGAACACATGTGTGGAACTGATATGTGCCCCCTCTGTCAATGACCCATAAGCCCCTTGGGCAAACAGTCTTCTGTGTTCTCTCTTTCCAGCTCTGCTGAACTACCGCTTCATTTTTATAACTGCCAGGTGCAGAGGGTGGAGTGGAGGACTCTGAGGTCCCGGGGATGGGGGTGTTACTAGATATTGTGCCTGAATGACCAGATAGCACCCTCCTCTACAGATCCTTGTGGGGTTGTGACATGAGCAAGAACTAAATCACTGCAGCGCTAAGCCATGGAGATTTTTCAGGTGGTTTGTCCCAGTAGTTAGCCTCCCTTGGCTAATGAGTCCCCTCTCTACCGTTCAGAAACACAAATAGCTGAGAATTTGATTTTCAGAATTCCATTAATTTAATCAATGATAACCTTTGCTCAACAGTGATGACTGCCATGAAAAGATATGGCCTGGATAATTATGCTCCAAAATTCTCTTCCTGTTTGGAGCAACCAAGTAGGAAGTTGCCTTCCCCAGGCTAGACAACTTGCTGGTTTTAATTATTAATTAAGATATAATTAATACAATTAATTTATTGAAATATAATTAATTAACATAATACTATTCAGTGCACAGAAAACATTAATTTCTTTTCAACCATTGACAGAAGTCAGGGGTGGTGGTGGTGGCGAATGAGGGCAAAAAGAGACAGAGAAAGAGACAAAACAGCAGGGACAGAGAGGGCGTTTGAACTCAGAATGATCAATTTCTTCTCCTTCCTATCACTTCTTCCCTAGAGGAGAGAGGAGCCGGAAGAAGCCCCCGTGGCACTGCATCAACATTCCTCCCTGGGAATAGAGAGGAAACTTTCTTGTGAAAAAACGTGACCAGGGGAATAAGATTCCCTCTCATATTTGTAAAGGTCTTTCCTTTCTTCACTTCTAGCAAAAAAAAAAATTAAAATCAACCAAAGTGATTTGGTGTTTACATCAGTCAGTCCCTCAGTTTTCAGCGTTCATCAGTCCTTGAGCTACAATCTATAGGACCTAATGAAAATGCTGAAGCCCAGAGAAGTCAAATACAGTTCTCCATGGTGACTCGTCACGTTGGCTGTAGGCAGCAAACCATTGTAGGTCTTCAAGAGCAGGAGTCAGCAAACTTTTTCTGTAGAGGGCTAAATAGTACATATTTTAGGCAAAGGCTCAACTCTGCCATGTAGTGAGAAAACAGCCACAGACAACACACAATGAATGGATGGGGCTGTGTTCCAGTAAAGCTTAATGAACACTAAATGGGAATTTCCTATCAGTTTCATGCATCCTGCAATATTCAGTGCACAGAAAGCATTAATTTTTTTTTCAACCACTGAAAAAATGTAACACCCACTGCTAGTTCCTGAGTCATACAAAGCCAGGCAACTGGCCCCGGGTTTGTGATCCCCGCTTTCAAGACTCTTCCTTGTTCTGAGCTTGTTCAGGTCAGAGCCATGCAGGCCGCTGATGCTGGATTTCAAAGGGAAAAAGTGTAACTTCAAGACTCTCACTTGGCTATACCTGAAACTATTCTGGCTTTTGTGGCCATGATGGGGCCCAAATCATGTATGTGAGCTTAGAACTGCAAAGAGTATAAAGCAATTCTCTTCTGCAATGTTCTTGTTTACTGTCAGCCTTAAGGGGTGTTTCTAGTTTCTGCATTATCAGTGTTGATTTTGAAGTTTGATAACTATTTCTTCTATTTAAAAAAGTGTAGAGGGCCTCACTGGTGGCCTAGGGGTTAAGTCTCAGTGCTACTACTGCAGTGGCTTGAGTTAGATCCCTGGCCAGGGAGCTGACCCACATGGTGCAGCAGACGTCTCCTGCCTCGCCTGCTGCTCCCCTCAGCAATGTATTTCAGTCGATCCACCTGTTCTGCTCCCTGCTCTGTCTCTGGTGAATCCTCTCAACCTCCCCACCTCTGGTCTATACCCCTGTTCTTCTATGCAAAAATAAAGTCTTTAAAAAAAGGTATTGTAGAAATAAAGAACAGTACTTTGCATTCCTTAGATATTAAAACATTTAAAAAATGCCACTTTTTCCTCCTGTGTCCTGGGTTTAAACATAGCTAGTGTGGGGCCACTCCTGGCTGGGCACTCCAGAGCCCTTCGGAGGCTGTCCCTCCTTCCTGCCCCAGCTTCACTCAGCACTTCCTTGGTGCCAATCCTTGGGGGCTCCTGCCTCTCCTGTGATCCCCTATCTCTGTCCCTTTGCCACCCCAGTCTCCCCCATTCCTCACCATCCATCAGGCCCCCTTCATCGAGCCTTCCTGTATGAGCTCTGGTTGGATTTTTCTCTCAGCTCTAACTCCCACAGCACTTAGCCTGGGTACACAATTTAACACTTAATTATATATTGCCTTTCATTGTTTTTATTTGTTGTGTTAGTTTTGTCTTTTCCAGTGAGGTTGCAGCTTCCTTGAAAGCAACACATCTTGGATATTTGTCTTCACCCCTCTCGGTATTCCAGTAGAGACACAGGCAATACTTCTGGTGCTACCAGTAAGTGTTGATTGTCTTAGAGACTTTGCATAGGCACAGCTGTAAGACTTTCCATCTCTGCAGGGTCTGGTACTTTAATAAATATCTGTGAAGTTTATTAAACTGAGTTGAGTAATGAATATCAGTTCTGAATCTACTATCCAATTGGACAGATCTCACCATCTCTGTATCCCTTTTCTTGTCTACAAAATAGAGATTAAAAAACATACACAAGGGCCTCCCTGGTGGCGCAGGGGTTAAATCTCAGCACAATGAAGCTATCCGCAGCCACTGCAGCACTAGTTTGATCCCCGGCCAGGGAGCTGACCCCATGGCACAGCAGACCTCTCCTGCCTCACCAGCTGCTCCCCTCATCAGTGGATTTCAGTCAATCCACCTGTTCTGCTCCCCACTCTCTCTGGTGAATCCTCTCACCCCAGGCCCTGCACCTCTGGCCTACACCCCAGTTCTTGTATGCATAAATAAATAAATCTTAAAAAAAAACCACACGCACGAAAATGAAAAACCCGGAAAGAACAACTCCCCAACAACAGAACAGAGAAAAAAAATAAAGATAAAAATGTTTCCCAGCCTACTTCAGAGTTACGGGCAGGCTTAAATGAGATAATGTAGCTTTGAAAAACTACAGATCGCACTCTATGAATGTTAGGGATTATTCCACCTCACAGTTCTTTTTCAAGGAGTCATGGAGGAAAGTAAGGTTTGGTGCTTATCAAAGAGAGTAGATCCCTTGCTAATCTTTTTGAACCGCCAACCATTCTCAGAGAAGTTGAGGACAACTGAAAAGTACAAGAGAATAAACATGATCTATAGGCTTTCAGTTTTCCTGACATGGGATGACAGATGTGGGAAACAGACAACTGGGTGTGAGATTTTGAAATGAAAAATCCCCAGCTAAGGTAGTCTTTGCTGCTCCTGGCTTTACCTACCTTTTCTGTCTTCTCTGCCCCAAGCCTGTTGCTTTCTTAATTCTCTCCCAGTAAGTCTGAAGCAAAATGTGGTGTTAAGGAAATCTTAGTGAAGAGATAAGAACTTTCAGTTTTTGGAGTGGATCCTCTTTTCTATTTTATTTCTTCAGATTCCAAAAGGGAACTATTACTCTGGCCATGATTTTATGAGTTGATGTAATTTTTCTTTTTTCACCCCCCCCCCCTTTTTGGTCTTTATCATCTGCTGATTTTTTTTTTCTTCTCTCTTCCCTGTCTTTGAGTTGATCAAAATACCAAAATATATTTGCTTTCATAGGTGGTATTTCTTGAGATTTTTGTTTGGTTTTCAATTATAATAAAACTATTTGAGGTGAAGATTTTTATAAACTCTTTATTAAAGCAGAATCGACATGTATTTTTTTATTCGTGCTTACCCCTGGACTGATTACTTTCCCCTTTGGGTTAGTATTTCCAAGCGAGGCTTAATGCATATATATGGGCATTCTTCCCAGGAACCGTTAACATTTAAAAAGAGAACGTTAGGAGAAGAGAATATGCAGACCTGTTTCTCCAATTTCCAGTGCTGTAGTGGGGCGGACATTTTCTTCCAGTCTTTTCCTTTCTGAATTTTACATAAAAGTGGCTGGAGCAGGGGGCCTCCCTGGTGGCGCAGCGGTTAAGTGCTGCGCTGTGGAGCTGTCGGCAGCAGCGGACGCAGGTTCGACGACCGGCAGGGGAGAATCCCACATGGTGCGGCAGACCCCTCCTGCCTCACCCGCTGCTCCCCTCAGCAGTGTATCTCTGATCTGCCTATTCTGCTCCCCACTCTGTGTCTGGTGAAGCCTCTCGCCACTCCACACCTCTGGCCTGTACCCCAGCTGTATGTATAAATAAATAAATCTTTAAAAAAAAAAGTGGGTCATTCTTGACTTAAGATGCAGACAAATAAGCAGATGAATAAAACAATGTGAAAATGCTATGCTGTGAAGACTCATGGAACCAACTTTTTATCTGATTTTTTCCTGTACTGAGTAAATATGCAACCTCTATT
>PVIJ01022548.1:0-15923 GCA_004024925.1 Scalopus aquaticus
CAAATGAATTCTACCAAACATTCAAAAACGAAATAGTCCCTATATTACACAAACTCTTTCAAAAAATCGAGAAGGAAGGAGTACTACCAAACACGTTCTATGAAGCAAATATTACTCTAATACCAAAACCAGACAAAGACAACACAAAAAAAGAAAACTACAGACCAATCTCCCTAATGAATACTGATGCAAAAATATTCAACAAAATCGTGGCCAATAGGATCCAACAATGCATCCATAAGATAATACACCATGACCAAGTGGGATTTATTCCAGGGACACAAGGATGGTTCAACATCCGAAAATCAATCAATGTAATCCAACACATCAACAAAAAGAAAAACAAAGACCATGTGATCATATCAATAGATGCTGAGAAAGCATTTGACAAAGTGCAACACCCATTTATAATAAAAGCCCTTGAAATCCTTGGGATAGAAGGAACATACCTCAACATAATAAAAGCCATATATGAGAAACCCACGGCCAATATTATTCTCAATGGTGAGAAGCTGAAGGCCTTTCCCCTAAGATCAGGAACAAGGCAAGGATGTCCACTCTCACCATTACTTTTCAATATAATACTGGAAGTACTAGCCAAAGCAATTAGACAAGAGAAAGACATTCAAGGGATTCAAATAGGAAAAGAAGAAATTAAACTGTCTCTATTTGCAGACGATATGATAACATATATACAAAACCCTAAAAACTACATAGAAAAGCTACTCAAAATAATAGACCAGTTCAGTACAGTAGCAGGATACAAAATCAATGCACAAAAATCAGTAGCCTTCCTATATGCAAACACCCAATCTGAAGAAGAAGAAATTAAGAAATCCATCCCCTTCAATATCAAAACCAAAAGATTCAAATATCTAGGAATAAATCTAACAAAAGACATAAAGGACTTATACAAAGAAAACTACAAAACTTTGTTGAAAGAAATAGAAGAAGACACAAGAAGATGGAAAGGCATCCCCTGCTCATGGATTGGAAGGATTAACATTATCAAAATGGCAATCCTACCCAAAGCAATCTACAGATTCAACGCTATTCCAACAAAAATCTCAATGACATTCTTCAAAGAAATAGATCGACTACTGATGAAATTCATATGGAACCACAAAAAACCTCGCATAGTTAAAGCCCTCCTAACTAAAAAGAAAGAAAATGGAGGAATTTCACTCCCTGATTTCAAACTATATTACAAAGCCATAATAATTAAATCATTACTGTTCTTAACGAGACACTTTCTCTGCTGAAATTCTAGAAATAGGATCACACATAGGCAAGTGTATCATCGGCAAAAGTATTTTCTCAACCCACAGCCCTTTCTTTATGTCCTTCCTTAGCGGTTGTTTACATTCTAACACTGGAGTTAAAAGTTTTATACTTTGGTAAAAGTTTTATACTTTGGTAAAAGAATTTGAGAAACTATTTGTTTATGAAATTGTGTGCATGATTTATAAAATTATATGTGGATGGTTTTTACTGATTTTTAATAACAGGAGGCTGCCTTCCTGGTGAGAACCTGTCCTCAGCCAAGGCACAGAACAGACACCAAGTTGGTAAGAGAACCTGGACCAGGAATGGGAGCGGAGCTGGGTTTATGCACTCTCACTGGAGTCTTTCCTCTTTGATCTCCAGATTCCACTAGAGAATGGGCATAAGAAATCAGACCACAGTGACCGAGTTTATTCTTTCAGGATTAACTGACCAACCTGAGCTTCAGCTGCCCCTTTTCTTCCTCTTCTTGGGAGTTTTATATAGCTACCATCCTGGGAAATCTCGGCATGATCTCCATAATTGGGTTGAGCCCTCAACTTCACATTCCCATGTACTATTTCCTCAGCAGTTTATCTTTCATAGATTTCTGCTATTCCTCTGTTACTATCCCAAAAATGCTGGTAGGGATTTTAAGCAGAGACAAAGCTATCTCCTATTGTGGATGCAATATTCAGTTTTTTTTAATTCTGTGTGTGTGCCATGTTGGCAGCAATGGCCTATGATCGCTGTGTCGCCATCTGCAGCCCCCTGCACTACAATGTCATCATGTCCCCAAGGGTCTGTTTTCTGCTGCTGGCTGCTGTCTTCTCAGTAGGTTTTTATCTTTGCCATTTTTTTTGAAAGTTGTTAAGTTTGGATTTCTGTGGACCTAATATCATTAAACATTATTAGTGTGACATTGTCCCCCTTATGAAACGCTCCTGTTTCAGCACATATATTGATGAACTTTTGATTTTTGTTGGTGGTGGATTTAACATGGTAATCACCAGCATGACAATCATCATTTCATATGCCTTCATCCTCTTCAGCATCCTCCACATCAAATCAGATGAGGGCAGGTCCAAAGCTTTCAGCACCTGTGGCTCCCACTTGACAGCTGTTCTTATTTTTTATGGGTCTCTCATGCCCATGTATCTCAAACCTGCTTTCAGAAGTTCAGCCATCCAGGAGAAAGTGATGTCCATATTTTGCACCATTGCGGTTCCCATGCTGAACCCCCTGATTTATAGTCTGAGGAATAAGGAAGTGCAAAATGCACTGATGACGCTCTTAAGGAGAAAAACATCTTCATAATGAGTATCTTTTAAGACTTACATATTTATGTACCAAAATGACATATATAAGTTTATGTTTATATTCTGACCATTTCAAAATAATCTAAAGTGAGATGAAAATATAGGTGTAGTTATTGATAAAGCTATACACAGATGCAATTCTGAATAAATATCTGAAATATTATATTGCAATTACAAAATGTGTTCACATAATTTTTTACTTACTATTTTTAATAAAATATTTAAAAACATTATGAAAATACAAAATACCAAATTTTAAAGTTTAACTCCATGCTGGCATTGAACATCAATATTTCTGAAATATGTCTATAAAGAACACAAAATCATGATACACGACAATTTCATGTCAGATATAAGAAAACATACCAAATTGCTATTGATGCAACAGTCTGTTATTTATCTTACTAAAAAAGAGATTTCTCTTATGGATATTAGGATAGGAAATACTGAACAGTGAGATTGAAATCACTAAAACTTTATAAAGGTGAAAGTAAATTTCCATTTTTTAAGTGCTTATTAAAGGTCAATGTTATTTCAAACATGAATTCAACAAGGAAGATCCAGCAAAGGATTAAGCTAAAATGTCCCAGTATTTGGTCTCTGTAGATAAGAGGATTACAAATTTATCTGACATCATATTTATATGGATGAGGATATCATATCAGAATGAAGACATATTTATACAGTCTTTTCTAAATATCTTGTGTTTTTTCTGCACAACTTGTATATGTGCAGTATTTTACAACTTTCTGTAATTCTTTTATTTGGTATTTTATTGGTATTTTATTTAGAACGTAAACACTATTTTCTCAACTTCCTCTTTATACATTTGAATTAAACACAAAGTTTACAGTTGCCAAGATGAAAATGTTATACAATAAACCCAGATAATGCACTGCATGCAGAACCCTATGTGTCAGTTCATTCATGCGCTCAGCATGTGATTATCAGGGGCAGTATTGCCAGGCATGCTTCTAAGGGCTGGCATATCATGTGACTATGATGGGCATGGATTCTAATTACTTTTGGTGGATGAGGGAGTGCCATATGCTACAGAAGTAAATAAATAAATAAGCATGATAATTCTATAATGTTTTGAAAGAAGTGAGCCATACACTTGTCAGTGGATGAGACAACTCTTGACAGGTCTCCTTAAAAAGACACATTTATTGAACCCTAATTGAGAGAACAGTGATGCAAAAAGATTAGGGCACAAGTAGGTACAGAATACCAAGGATGCAACAAACTTGACATATTCAAGAATAGGCATTAAGGTTGGAACTCACAAAAGAGGAGAAAAAGGTACCAAAGGAGGTCCAGTATGAGGCATATGCCAGATCATGCCAGACAGTGACATGTTAAAATGTAGCTTCAGAAACAAAAAAGAAAATTATTAGTAAATGAGAAATTTACACACCGCCTCTGACAAAAAAAAAAAAAAAAAAAACTCCAATCAGAGTTAAGTATCTGTGATAAGTAACTAGAAAAATAGGTAAATTATTTGTTTAAAGCTATTTTGAGATTTTGCAGAATAGGTATCCCAGGAGTGTGATTCCTGATAGAGAGACACAATGAGGTGGGCCTTCTCATCACTAGCATTTTCCAGCTGAGGGCACTTTTTAGGCCACAGTTTGGGCAAGCAATCCACGTTGAGGAGACAGATATCAGAGTTTGGTGAGGTGAAGGCTTTAGAAATGTTGGTACACAGCTCTCGAGAAGAGGGCTGTAAAGCAGCTACAAAGGTTGCCTAACTCTTCAGAGAAATACCATGGCTGAAGACCAATGTATATGGAAGAACTTAACAAAGCCTAAGAAATAATATCTGAGGAGCTGTAGGTTGAACATATCTCTGAGTGCAGAGATCTGCTGGAAGCTCTAAATCCATCTAGTCAGAAAAGAGGGCTCTTTCTGAACACATTAGAGAATCAGAAGCATCATGATGTAATATTAAGCTTATTTTTTTCTCCAGTAAAAGCTTACCTAGATCTTCATTTTTAAAAGATATGACAAAATTTGAAAAGCCTCTACTAACTCATCAGGAATAACTAAATTGTTTCCCAAAGTAAGTTTCAACTTTGACTAAAGACTATAAACCCAAATACGCAAAAATGTTATATTAGTGATGTTTGCATAGAATAGATCACCTATCTGAAAAATTCAGAAAGAAACATTATTCTGAAAGGAAAATTATACTCCCATTTTTATTGCAGTGCAATTTACTATTGCCAAATTATGGAAACACTTAAATGCCAAAAACACAGATGAGTGGATCATGAAGATGCAGATTATATGGAATATTAATCAGGCACACAAAAGATGCCATTTTGGCAACACGGATTGAGCAGGAAGGGATAACACTAGTGAAATAGGTCAGAAGGAGAAAGATAAATTCAAGATGGTGTCACCAAAATGTGGATTATTGAGCAAAAAACTAAGAGTCAGGTGAATACAAGCTTAAAAAAATCTACCCTTTAAAGCTGACCACAGAATTGAAGTATGCAGGGAGGAAAGGGGTGGAGGAGGCATAAGAACAATGAGGGAAGCACAGTGGACTCAGGTGACTACGGGTGATAGGTGGTGAGTGACACTATGGATGTAATATCCAAAGATTATCTCAAGTAAAAATAAATTTTAAAAAATAAATAATTTAATATTATTATTCCTTAAATATTCTACTTCTCACAGTGGAGAGTAGTGATCTGCTCCATCTCCGTGTGTGCACAAATCCAAATGCTTATTCCACAGAGCCCGGGGCATTATTCATTCAACAATTTCTGGGTTGTATCTTGAGCAATATTCTGCCCACTAGACTGCAGTGTTTCTCAGGACTAATGTTGAATCCTCTCTAAGTGTTCCAATCAAAACAGGTGTCAAAAATAGAAATGATGGAGAAATAAAATGATTCCATATTTTTTTCCATTCAAAATACACAACAGGAAAACAACCTCTACTGGGAATACTTTCTGTGAGAAATCTGTATTTCTCATTTATTCTCTTAATCGATGCAATCTAAATATATTCTAATGTTGGATATACCAGTTGCATTACTCTGGAAACGTGACCACACTGTATGGCTAGGTTTCCTTATAATTAAAAGGAGTCCGATAGGCTGGTAATGACAGTTCTTGAAATTATGCAGGCTGCTAAATCTCTGGAGATAAGAAGCCCTTGGAAACCAGTCACCTTTAAATTTCCAGGTATAAAACACTTAAACTGAGAAGTCACGGTTTCACTTAAACCTGATTCTTGTTTAAACACTGAGGATGAAATGGTAAAATTAATACATCTTTATCCCTAACACGATGAGACTACAGGAAGCTATACACAGATCAGTCTTCAGAAGGGGAATTTGAGTTTCAGAGGTATGATGCCCACTTTGTGTATGTCTTTAAACTTGTGGGAGATGCCTGTTCTGGGTTCAATTAATCGTAATCTCTGAAAATTCTGACCTTTCTTTTCCTTTCTTGTTTTCACAGTTGGACTGCTCACAGATATATTCATTGATTCTCTCTCTCTCTCTCTCTCTCTCTCTCTCTCTCTCTCTCTCTCTCTCTCTCTCTCTCTCTCTCTCCCTCCCTCCCTACCTCCCTCCCTCCCTCTCCCTCTCTCCTTCTCTCTCTTTCTCCCTCTCCCTCTCTCCCTCTCTCCCCCTCTCCTGCTCTCCCCTCTCATTTTTTAGTGAAAGTTTATACAGAGTCCCATTAGACATCTACCTCAGCATGTTCCCTGCCTGACCAGCCCATGACGTACCTGTCTCCAGCCTTTTCGATAGGCTGTTCCTGACTTCCTATTTCCAACCTGTTCCTGCTCTATAGGACACATGCCCTTTGGGCCATAGGAGTTCCCCATGGTGTTCGTGCCTCCTCCTGATTTCCCAAGTCAGTTTAAACAAGGAAGCTTCCTAACACTGAATATGACTTCTCTGAGCAGTCCCCATTCTGTGGAACACTTGACTCCTGTCTTGGCTGGCTTATTTTTTTATTCTAAGGGACAGAGGAATCATGCAAAACAGAGATTGTCCCATTGTATTTTGTGTGTTAGTGACATATTCTCGAGTCCTCCCTTCCACTCATCCATTGCCGATGAGCATTCACAGGTGTATTCCAGTCACAGGAAGACACAAAGAAATAGCAAATCAATCTTCAAGAAGAGCATGCATTTAGTTTTTTATCTTTAATCTCTTTTCAGGCCTGCTTTCAATATGTCTGAGTTCACAGACAATATCTACTTTCTTCAGGTTTCTAATTCCCACACATTACCCTATGTGCCTTCTTTATCCCATGTCTATACCTGTCTGACTCTATCCAAGCTGCTACTTCTTTTCCCTGTTTCCTAAATAAGCCTGTGTCATAGGTCCTTGATGGTTTACAGGTAGTCCGCTAGCTGGCCCCACCACCATCACTGGGGGGGATGTGAAATGCATGTTGTCATGTCCTAACCCACTACACTTACTCAGAATCTCGGTTTAACAATATCTGGGTCCATTATGTGTGTGTACATAGAATTTGAGAAGCAGCATTGCTTCTCAAATAGAGATGCATCTCAATAGAGATGAAATCTCGATTCCTATTTTCTACTTTGAACCTCTCTTTGCTCTACTCTGTGCCTGAAAACACTACCAGTTTTTGTAATTAAGCAGATTGCTAAACCTCAGGAGATAAGAAACACTTGGAAAACAGTCACCTTTAAATTTCCAGGTATAAAACACTTAAACTGAGAAGTCACAGTTTTTCTTAAACCTGATTCTTGTTGATTAGACACCAAAAGATGAAATGGTATAATTAATTCATCTTTATCCCTAAAGTGATGAGGCTAGGAGAAGCAACACGAAGCTAAGTCTTTGGAAAGAGGGTGAGTTTCAGAGGTATGATACCTGCATTGTGTAGGTCTTAAAACAGGCTCTAAATCAACTCTGATTGTCCACATGAGCACAAAGGCTTCTGCGTGTTTGCAGGACACTGAGCCTTGGTCTAGAAGGAGCAGCCTTGGACGTCCATCAGGACTCAGTGTGCGTTGTCCACTCACCTTGCCTTAGGGTTGTAGAGGCTAATCTGTGAATTGATCTGTAAAGTCATTAACCCCCAAAATAGAATTATAATACTACAAACATATTTATGCAGACCTTACAATACACAAATTGTGTTCATACTTAACTATTTTTATGATAATCGTTTAAAGTGTTCATATTTTACTGATTAAAACATGAAGCTTAGAGATACTCTAATGACTTAAATACCATGATAAAACTAAATATACTGAATTCTACTTCAATATTCTTTCTGCTAGTTCCATACTATTTTTCCCCATTAGAAGTGGAAATTGTTACTTGTCAAAGAAGCAAGATTTAGAAAAAAACAAATATACACCTTTGCTGTTCAATTGTAGCCATGCATGTAGCATATGGCTACTGAGCATTGAAACAGGGTTCTTTCGATTTGTGGAGTGCTGTCATGTAAAGTATGTTATGATTTCAAAAGATTAATAAAAAAAGAATGTGAAATCCCTAATTATAACTTTGATATCATTACTTTTTAAAATGTGATTATTTAAAATTTATACCAGGTGAATAAATTATAGCATTAAAATTGACTTAAACTGTTTTTTTAAATGATCCTCTAAGATTTTAATCACTTATCTGCATTATATTTCTAGTTAGCCATTACTGTTCAATATTTCACCTTTTACTATACCATTAATTGTTATCATTTTACTGGTAGTTTGTGTTACTATGAAATACTTCAAAGCACCTTTTATATTGCCAAACATCTGTTGAATTATAAGAGGATGACAGGCAATGAAGAGCAGTAATTATTTTAAGGGTGGTGAAACTTGCAGCATAAATGTTAGTCCTAACATGGTAAAAAATACTATTTAGCAGTGGTAAAACAGATATCAGCTAGCACTGTTTAATGTTCATGTGATTTAAGATACATTAGTATATCACTTGTACAAGGACAAACTACACTCCTAAAAATCTCTGATGCTACCAAGGGGTAATCATACCAAAACATAAAATTGTATAATACTATCTTAAACTTACGCAGAATCATCAAGAAGTCTCTCATAAGATGTTTACAAAGATGATCTTTGTATGCACATACAGTTTTCTCAGGCACAAAGTAAAGAGGGGTTCATAGTATAAAATAAGAACATCAAGAGATTTCATCTGTAATGGAGAGTAAAGCAATGCTGCTTCTCAAATTCTATGTACACACACAGTGTGACCCCAAATACTGTTAAACTGCAGGTTCTGATCAGAGCTTTGGATCAGGACATGACATCGTGCATTTCACATCCTCCCAGTGCTGATGGTGGGGCCAGCTGGTGGACAGCGTGTTGAGTAGCAGGACCTACGGCACAGGCTTGTTTAGGAAGCAGGGAAAAGAAGCAGCGGCTTGGGTAGAGTCAGACAGAGCGGGACATGGGATAAAAGGCGGCACATAGGCAAGTGTGTGGCAATTAGAAACTTCAGGAAAGAAGATACTGTCTGCGAACTCAGGACATACTAAAGCAGGCATGAAAAGAGATTAAAGATAAACACTAAATGGATGGTCTTGAACCTATTGCCTTGCTATTACTCTGTGTCGTCCTGTGACTGGACTACACCTGTGAGTGTTCATCGGCAGGATGAAGGGAAAAGAGGACACCAGAGTAATTCACTAACACACATTATACAATATGACAATCCCTGTTTTGTACATGATTCCTCTATCATCATCCCTTGGGATAAAAAAATTAAAAAGCCAAGACAGGAGTCAAATGTTCCACAGAATGGGGATTTGCTCAGGTAAGACATGCTCTGTGTTAGGAAGCTTATTTGTTTAAACTGACCTGGGAAACCAGGAGGGGTCCCAACATCAAAGGGAACTCCTATGGCCCAAAGGGCATGTGTCCTACAGAGCAGGAACAGGCTGGTAATAGGAAGTGATGAACAGACTCTTGAGAAGCCTGGGACAGGTAAGTCATGGGTTGGTAAGGCAGGGAATATGCTGAACCAGATGTCTAAGTGGGATTCTGTATAAACCCTCACTAAACGAGAAAGAGATTGGGTGGGGGGGGGAGGATATCTCTCCCAGCAATCCAACTGTGGGAAAAGAAAGGTCATATTTTTCAGATTATGCTTAATTGAACCAAAAACAGGCATCTCCCACAAGTACCATCTCTGCTCCTCCTGGGAGAATTCTGGGTGAGAAGGGGAAGTGCCACACAGGAGCCTCCTGTGGAAACACAAATACCAGGTTGCTGGTTTGCCAATATTGGCAGCACAGGCAGAGGTGCATTAAGTCCTGTTCAGTGGTCCTGTGTCAGAGGTCAGCCTAGCCCAGGAAATGATCACACATTCAGAAAGCAGACACGGTGTGGGGAGGGTGCCATTCTACCCTCCAGCTTTACTGAAGTATAGGAAGAATAGCCTCTGACAAGGAGGCTGGGTTTGATGAGATTAGATTAGAAGCTGCTAGGAATGAAAAGTCTGTTTTCTAACCACTCTGAGCCATATAATGATCGTGTGTCTTTTTCATGTTTGTTTGTTTGTTATGTGAGATGAGTGTCAATCACCAAGTAAGTTTAAAAATATTCTGTGTTATACAGTTATATTGGAGGTCTGAAGTATCTTCCAGTAGAAAAACTTTTTTAAAACTACATGCCTGAAATCACAAGATACTGGTATACTTATTTCTTGAATACCTATTACCACAGACCCACAATTGATACCGTCTCAACACATGTGAAAACCTTACCCCAAAATCATTATGGGCCTTAAGAAGAGACACCTTCTCTATTGAAATCCTGGAAGCACAGTCACTACATGGAAGTGTGTCATTAGCAGAACTATTTTCTCAGCCCACTAAATTTTTTTTAAGGGCTCTTTAACTGGTTTGCTTTAGAAAACAACTCCAATAGGCTTTAGCTTTAGTCGTATTTCTGCATGTGGAGTTAATGGTTTTATTCTCTGCTAAAAGAATTTGAGACAATGCACTGTGTGAAATTCATGCATGGTACCTAAAATTTACCAGTAGACAGATGCTAACGGAATGTTTTACCTGAGTGCTGACTTTCTGGTGTGTAAAAACCTGTCCTCAAGGGAAGCATAAAACAGGCTCCAAGGGCAAAAAGAACAGGGATTCGGAATGGAGCTGAGCTGGGTTCTACCTGACTAATTGGACTCTTCTTCTATTATCTCCACAGATTTGCATAGGAGAATGGGTATAAGAAATCAGTCTACCGTGACTGAGTTTCTTTTTTCAGGATTAACTGACCAACCAGAGCTTCAGCTGCCCCTTTTCTTCCTCTTCTTTGGGATTTATATAGTTACCATAGTGGGAAATCTCAGCATGATCTCCATAATTGGGTTGAGTCCCCAACTTCACATTCCCATGTACTATTTCCTCAGTAGTTTGTCTTCTTTAGATTTCTGCTATTCTTCTGTCATTGTGCCCCAAATGCTGGTAGGGTTTATAAGCAGAGATAAAGCTATCTCCTATTCTGGCTGTATGACTCAGTTTTTTTTATTCTGTATGCTTGCTGTTTCTGAATTCTATCTGCTGGCAGCAATGGCCTATGATCGCTATGTCGCCATCTGCAGCCCCCTGCTCTACAATGTCATCATGTCCCCGCGGGTCTGTTCTCTGCTGGTGACCTCTGTCTTCTCCATAGGTTTTACACTTTCCATAATTTATGAAGTTTTTTTGTTAAAGTTGGATTTCTGTGGGCCAAATATCATTAAACATTATTACTGTGACATCATCCCTCTTATGAAACTCTCCTGTTCCAGCACTTTGATTGGTGAACTTCTGATTTTTATCATTGGTGGATTTAATTTGATCACCACTATCCTGACAATCATCATTTCGTATGCTTTCATCCTCTCCAGCATTCTCCGCATCCAATCTAACGAGGGCAGGTCCAAAGCTTTCAGCACCTGTGGCTCTCACTTGACAGCTGTTCTTATTTTTTATGGGTCTCTCATGTTCATGTACCTCAAACCTGCTTCCAGCAGTTCAGCCATCCAGGAGAAAATCGCCTCCGTATTTTACACCATTGTGATTCCCATGTTGAATCCCCTGATTTATAGTCTGAGGAATAAGGAAGTGCAGAATGCACTGATGAAGCTCTTAAGGAGAAAAACATCTTCATAATGAATATGCCTTTAAGACTTACTTTTGTATCATAATGATATATGTGTATGCATTTATATCCTGACTTTTTAAAAATAATTTGAAATGAGGTGAAATATGGATGTGGTTATTGATAGATGCAGATTTAATTCTCAATATCTGAAATTTTATATTGCCATTAATAAATATGATCACATAATAAAGTTTATAAAATGTAGAAAATAATTTATGAAAGTACATAAACCAAATTTTAAAATTTAATTCCATGCCAGAATTGAATAACAATGGTCAATAAAAAAGACAAAACCATGATTAACAAGAAATTCGCATCAGAGAAAAAAGCCACACTAAATTCCTGTTTATGAGATAAATTTTTACATAACTTACTAAAAAGGGAGAGATTTCTCTTATTAAAATTTGGATAGGGAATACTGAGCATGAGACTGAAATCATGATTACAACTGTACAATTAGTTGAAAGCAAGTTTCCATTTTTTTTTAAGGTCTTATTAAAGTCAACATTGTCTCAATCATCAATCATTGAGAAGATCCAACAAAAAAAAAAAAGCTAATATGGTCCCAGTTTTTGGCCTCAGATAAGAGGATTAGACTGAGAATATGTAGATGATTAGATCATATTTATGCATTTTTACTTAGACATCATGGGTTTTTCTTGCATGACCACATCTGTGCACTATTTTTTTGTCTTTCTGCATAAATTTTTGAGTTGACATTTAATCCAGGAGATGAATTCCATGATTTCAGTTTCTTCTGACATATTTTGAATTAAATATAAAGAAAAGGTTTATTGTATAAGATGAAACTCATATACAATAAACCAAAATAATGCACTGTATGCAGAATCCAATTGTCGATTAATTCATATTCTCATCATATCCTTATCATGGACATAATGTGCCAGCCAGTCTTCTAAGGTCAAGGATATTAATCGAATGAGATCAACAAGGTTTCTACTTATTAATGGTGAATGATGGAGAGGCATATATTATGGAAATAATTAAATAAAGATGCATGCTAAGTATAAACAAAAGCTTTCAAAACAGTGATGCATATAGTTGCCAGGGGATTAAGGTCAATACGTGATAGCTCTCCTAAAGAAGAGACACTTACAGAAACATAACTGAAGAAAAGCGCACAGGTCTCCAGAACCAGAAGGGTAGAACAGGAACAGAATACTGAGGATGGAACAAACATGGCCACATTCAATAAACAGGCATTATGCTTAAAAACTCATGAAAGAGGAAAACCAGGGACGAATGGGGATTCAGGAAGAAGGCACATGACAGATCGTGTCAGGAGTATGACCTTATTCTCAGTAAATAGAGAAGCCACTGGTATGTTTCAAATGCAGAACGATGTAATCTGTTTTATTTACATTGGCAATATGCCTTCCATGTATCAAGAAACTATATAGTGTGCATGTATGTGTATTTTGTCTATGTTTGGGTACCTGATAAGTGAAGGAAATTGTTACCATATTGGAAATGCAGAGAATACTTCTGAGTCATTATCACTAGACATGCAAGAAATAATACAGTGTTAACTGGAGTATGGCAATAGGACATAAAAGAAAATGATTGAATATAAGGTACATTTCTGATACTAAAAGAATAAAATTCATTGTTAAAATACAGTGTGATGCCAAGGGTGATACGTTTTGATAAAATTAAATGAAAAATTAGAAATTAGGATTTCTCATGCCAAGAAGACTAAGCCCCACAAGGAGAAACTATTGGTGGTCATGACTATTGGGAGTGGAGACTTCAAGGTGAGCTATCATCAATATCTCACATACCTCCTCTATAAACTGAATAGTCCTCAGAAAAAGGACCTAAAATAAACTTTTAGTGGTTGTTACGGCACTACATATAGCAGAAGCTGAAACAGCCTATGGAACAAAGAAAATTAATCTCACCCTTAGTACTCCTATAAATGGGCAACTCTGGTCTCAGGATTGCTGACTGTACCTGTCATAAATAACTAGAAAAACAGGCAAAATATTTTTTAAATCTATTTTGAGATTTTGCAGAATAGGTATTCCAGAAGGTGATTCCTGATAGAAGATACACAATGAGGTGAGCCTTGTCACCACTAGCACGTTCCATCTGCAGGTAATTTTTAGGCCACAATTCAGGGAAAGTAATCTGGTTGAGGAGACAGATACCAGAGTGTGGTGAGGTGAAGGCTTTAGAAATGTTGGTACACAGCTCCCCAGAAGAGTGCTGTTACGCAACTACAGAGGCTGCCTGTATCTTCATAGGAAATGCTTTGGTTGAAGACCAATATATACGAAGTTGAGGAGCCATAGGATGAACACAATTCAGAATGCAGAGGACTGGTGGAAGCTCTAAATCCATCTAGTCAGAAAAGAGATCTCTTTTTGAATATTTTTAGAGAATAGGAAGCATCATGATCCGCATTAAGCTTCTTTTTTCCTTGGAAAGGCTACCGTAGATTTTCATTTTAAAAAGATATGATCAAATTGGAAAAGCCTCAACTCATCAGCAATAACTAAATTGTCTTCCAAAGTAAATTTCAACATTGATTAAAGACAATAAACCCAAATATGCAACTATGTTATATTAGTGATGTTTGCATAGAATAGATCATCTAACTGCAAAATTCAGAAACACTATGTTGAAAGGAAAATTATACTCCTGTATTTATTGCAGTGCTATTTACTGTAGCCAAATTATGGAAACTACTTAAATGCCAAAAAAAAAAAGATGAGTGGATTACAAAAATGCAAATATATGGAATATATTCAGGCAAACAAAGATGCCTTTTTTTTGGTATCTTAGGATTGAGCTGGAAGGGATAACACTAAGTGAAATAAATCAGATGGAGAAAGATAAATTCAAGATAGTGTCATTAATATGTGCAATATAGAGCATCTAGAGTCAGATGAATACAGCTTAAAGATCTACCCTGGAAAGATCATGTCAGACACTGACATTTTAAATATAGCTTTAGAAACAAAAGAATAAAAAATATTAGTAAGTAAGAAATTTACACACTGCCTATGACCAAAAAAAAAAAAAAAAAACCTTTGATCAGCTTTAAGTACCTGCAATAAATTACTAGAAAAATAGGGAAAATATTCTTTTTTATCTATTCTGAGATTTTGCAGAATAGGTAGCTCAGGAGTATGAATCCTGATGCTACCCTCGAAGCATCCGGAACAGGAGGCGGTGGAGGAGGGGTTAGACCCGTGAGAGAAGGGAGCACAATGGGCTCAGGTGGTGGACTATGGGTGATGGGCAGTGGGTGCACTATGGTTGCAAATCCTGAATGGTATTTCCATTTTTTATTGCTACTAAAAATAATTTTCATACTAACAAAATAATTTAAAACTACTATTCCTTAAATATCCTATTTCTAACTGTGGAGAGTAGTGCACCGCTCAACACTTGCACAATTCCTCATGCTTTATTCCCAATCAAAATATTTTACTCCCAGTCAAAATAGGTATCCAAAATATAACTGATGGATAAATTGAAAAAGATTTCATCATTTATCCTTTAAAAATAAATATAGCCGGGAACAACTTTTATTGCTAATAATACTGAAGAAAATTAATATTATTTTTCTCATTTATTCTCATAATTGTAGCATTCTACAAATATTCTAAAGTTGGATTAACAAGCTGCGTAACTATTGAAATTTGACCACTGTACATGGCCAGTTTTCCTTATATTAAAAAGAGTATGATAGGCCAGTTTATGACAATTCCTACAACTATACAGGTTGGGTCTCCCAGGTGGCCTAGTGGTTAAGTCTCTGTGCTATCACCGCTAAGGCCTGAGCTGCATGCTGGCCAGGGAGCTAAAACACATGGTGCAAGAGATCTCTCCTGTCTACCCTCTGCTCCCCTCAAGTAGTGTATTTCAACACATCTGCCTATTCTGCTCCCCATCTGTCTCTCGTAAATCCCCTCACCCCCTGAATCTCTGGCCAACACCTCAGTTCCTCTATGCTATAATAAACTTTACAAATGTTTAAAAGTAAAAAAAAAAATATTACACAGGCTGCTAAACCTCAGGAGATAAGAAACCCTTGGGAACTCTTAATCCTTATATTTCCAGACATAAAATATTTGAGTGAGTAGAGAAGTCACAGTTGCACTTAAATCTGGTTCTTTTTTTTTAATATAATATTTATTTTTGTTATTCGTATCTTTTACATTATTATGTATTCCCCATAAG
>PVIJ01022549.1:0-15913 GCA_004024925.1 Scalopus aquaticus
TGGGCCCTGGAAGGGTGGTCTCCTGGGGGAAGCGCCTTTCCCGTGAGGCCTGAGCGCTGATGTCCGGAAGCGTCTGCCTGTGGCCGTCGCGTCGGTTCCGGCACAGGGCCCCGCGCCCCTGCCGGTGTGATAGGAGGAGGAAGGTGAAATGGGGTCTTTCCTTCATCGCGGCAGACCCCTCTCAGCCACCTCTGGGTTGCGGGTTAGGAGGATTTGGGGGGGGGGGCTCTGCTCCCCTCAGGCTGGTGGCTGCGGCACGGGGACCCACTATATCTAGAGATGGGATTCTCAGTGGGTGGGAGAAGGGTGGGGCATGAATCAGCACCCTCATCACCACAAATGATGGTGTCATCAATCCTGGCTGCTTAGTGAAGCCTCCAGAAGACCCAAATGACAGGATTGGGGAGCACTGAAACTGTGGGACCCTGCGAGGTCTGGACTGTGGGGTGTCGAGTCAGCATAGACGCTCTGTCCCAGCCTTACAGCTTCGCTGTTCCGCTTCCTCCGGGGTGTTCCCGGCGTGTCCTCTCATGATACGCTCGTCCCCTCGGAACCAAACTTTTCCTTAGCTCTGGATGTCATGGTAGCAAATTAATTGGAACTGAGAGAGCATCATGGGATCCTCTGGTCAAGCAGAAGCTTAGTAAATGCCTCTTTGAGATCAGTATCTCAACTGGAGGTGAGGGTGGGGCTGACCCCTAACCTGCGCCTTCGGATGCTTTTCCCGGTGGTTGTTGTCACACTGAGGTGAACCGGGCATACCCCGTGTCAGCACCCATTGCTGTCCCAAAATTCCTGGGTGTGTCGAAGACCCACATGCCGAGGGTCGGGGCTGGGACCACAGTCTGCTTTCCCTTTTTAACATCGGAAGTGTCTGGTCCTCACATAGACCAGCCTGTGGCCCCACACCCCACGCCCCTCAGTGTGGCTCATCTCTCGTGTCCCGTGACCAGGTTACCAAGGCCGCCGACCTGATGCGCCCCCCAGGCTGGAAGGAGGTGAGCTGCCGTGGACACTGGAAGCAGAAATGCAGAGTTTCCCCCGCTCAGGTGAGTGCGAAGCAGCAGGGGCGGGTGTGGAGAACTCACCGTGAGGAGTGGAGAACCCAGAGTTTTATTGACATTCATTTCGTAGAGTCATCAGTAAAAAGTGACCTTCATGGTGGTTTTCAAAATCCCATTATGCCACGTCAGGATGATGAAGGGATTCATTGTACTTTCTTTTTAGAAATCTCAAAAATGGAAGATTGTCTGTCACAGCCGTCACAGCATGGGAATGTGGAGAACAGACTAGAACAACGCCATGGACACAATACCTGTGTAAATGCTGTTCAGCAGAGCAGACATAATTACGTGTTGAGAAAACGTCACGGTAGGTTTGATGTACATACAAAAAGTGTAAAGTTAAGCTTAACTTCAGTTAAGCCGAGCAGAAGCTGTCAGGTAATGAGCGCTGTTGAAGGTAGTAGAGATGCTAACCACAGAGAGGCTCAGCCTGAAATTTCCCTTTCTGAAAGCCAAAAACGCAACAGTGGTAAGTCACAAGTTATCAAACATCAGAAAACTGAGAAAATAAAGAAGCCTCACGTGTGCAGGGAATGCGGGAAAGCCTTCACACGTAAGTCTGTGCTCAGCGACCACCACAACCTTCACACAGGAGAGAAGCCCCATCAGTGTGGTGTGTGTGGGAAAGCCTTCCGCAGGAAGGCCATGCTCGCTGAACACCAGAGACTACACACCGGAGGAAAAACCTACGACTGTACTGACTGTGGTAAAATCTTTACCCACATATCAGGGCTCAGTAGACATCAGAAAACACATACAGGGGAGAAGCCACATAAATGCAGTGACTGTGGGAAAAGCTTCACCCAGAAGGTAACTCTTGTTGTGCATCAGCGGATTCATACAGGAGAGAAACCGTACATATGCAGTGAATGTGGAAAAGGCTTTATCCAGAAGAGGTGCCTCATAGCCCATGAGAGACTTCACACAGGAAAGACTCCGTTTATGTGCGGTGTCTGCGGAAAATACTTTTCTCAGAAGACAGGGCTCATTAATCATGAAATAATTCACACTGGAGAGAAGCCCTATGAATGCCAGGAGTGTGGGAAAGGCTTCTCCACAAAGTACAGGCTCATCATCCATCAGCAGAGCCCGACAGGAGAGACTCCCTGTGTCTGCAGCGAGTGTGGCAAAGCCTTTGCCTACACGGCTTGTGTTGTGAATCATAGGCGAGTACATCGAGAGAAATTCATGCATTCACTCAAGGTGGAAAACCCCCCGGCTCAGAGAGACAGCCCATTCCAGACCAGTGTTGTCCTGCAGGAAAAAATACCTGCCAATTCTGGTTCTGTGCCAATGCCTTCTGTGGCCCCTGGGACATCGTTAAACATCCCTGGGCTCCTGGCGGATAAGAACGTGGTCCTGGTGGGGCAGCCTGTGGCCAGTGCTGCACCCTTAGGAGACAGCAGTGGGTTTGCACGGGACACAACCCTCATGGAGGCAGTGAACGTGCTCGTGCCTTCAGGGATCAATTATGTCTTATTTTATGTCACAGAAAACCAGTAGGAAAGAACTCAGACCCTCTTTTTGGGAAGGGGTGGGTCGCAGTTTGTGAAAAGAATAAACCGGGAGAAACCTTGTCGATGTAGAGTCTGAGGAAGTCGTCTGTCCTCCCTGTTTAATGTGTGCGTTGATGCCCAGCGGCCCGGGATGTGAATCCAGATGTGTGCGTAGTTGCTCTGCTGTGTCAGTTGAATGAAGGGAGCCTGAGTGAGTCGGTGAAGCAGGTGAGCTTTTAAAACAGGTCAGACCATCGTATGTGGACTGTTGCTGCATGCAAAAACCACACAAAGGCCAATATCGTAGTTGTGGCTGCAAAATGTGTTTGTATCTGTTTTCCTAAGGTGAAAGGATGAAAACTGGGCTCTCTGGTCACTCCGTCACTTCCCAAATAGTTGTCAAATCCACCTTTGTACCTAGTCCTGTTCCAGGAGCTGAGCACTCAGTGGGGAGCAGAACCGCAGGCCCATGGGGCTGAGGTGAGAAGCGAGGTGGTCGGATGAGGTTCCAGGGATCTGTTTACACCCCTGCTCATCTAGTTAAGGAAGTAATTGTCTTCACTAGGTGAAATAGACACTTAGATTGTTCTGTTGCTACAAGACAGTTCCTTGGCCTGGGTGTTTTGGAAAATCCCAAGTGTGAGTTTTCTTTTTTTCTTTTTTTTTTTTTTTTTACATACAAGCTGGGGTACAGGCCAGAGGCGTGGGGCGGTGAGAGGGTTCACCAGAGACAGAGTAGGGAGCAGAACAGGCAGATCAGAGGTACACTGCTGAGGGGAGCAGCGGGCAAGGCAGGAGAGGTCTGCCCCACCATGTGGGATTCTCCCCGGCCGGGCATCGAACTCGCGTCGCCGCTGCCGACAGCTCCACAGCGCAGCGCGTAACCGCTGCGCCACCAGGGAGGCCCCCAAGTGTGAGTTTTAGGTGAGGAAATTCACCATCAAAGAGCCTCAAGATTTGAAGTTTATTGAGGGCCGACTTCCTGGTTCATAAACACACCCACTCCGAGTCCTCACCTGGGGAAGTGTCCAGGGATCTCTGATATGTCTTCTAGAGGAAATATTCCACCTTTGTCAACTAGTCACCTCTTGAAGGCCCCCCATTTCCTGTTACCATTATTTTTAGGATTAAGCTTGAACAAGAATTTTGGGGAGCGGGGAGAAATACTCATTTCATAGCATATATGAAATAATTGTTTCAAGGCATTTTGAGAATTTCTCCTTCAAGTGGCCTGTTATAGCCATAATTCCGCTTAAGGGACTGTAAGCACCTAAGAATCAAGTTATTTTTTTGTTAATGTTCACTTGTTGTCTTGTAAGTAGACTATAAAACCCTTGATTTTCTTTTTCTTTTTTAAAGATTTATTTATACATACAAGAACTGGGGTGTAGGCCAGAGGTGGGGAGATGAGAGGATTTACCAGTGATGGAGTGGAGAGCAGAACAGGCAGAGCTACTGAAATCCACTGCTGAGGGGAGCAGCGGGGAGACAGGAGAGGTCTGCTGTGCCCTGTGGGAAGCTCCCTGGCCGGGCATCGAACTCATGCTGCAGTGGCTGCAGGCCGCAGATAGCTCAAGAGGGCTGAGACTTAACCCCTTGTGCCACCAGGGAGGCCCCAAACCCTTGATTTTCAACAGAGCTTTTTGAAAGTTTCAAATTTAACCTTTCCTTAGTAATGCTGTATTTTAACAGGCACTTTTTGCTTAGAATCCACTACAAGTTGGTTTTGAAAGAATTCAGCATTTCATCAGCTGGGATGACTCCTGATCTCCCCTTCTTGGGGTCACCCTACCAATGGGGTGCCTGGTCCATTTTACTCCAGGCTGTGTTGCTGCGGTCTCCATCCAGTAACAGAAGGAGCAGCTGCACTAACTCACATACAGCCCTGCTGGCGGTGGGCGGCAGCTTCTGTCTCTGGCAACTTTGTTTTGCCATCTGTTGCTGAGTGTTTCAAAATTAGAATTGATTAGTGAGTTTTGGGCAAAAGGAAACACGGTGAAGCTGAAGAGAGTACAGCAACTCTCTTAATGATTTTTATGGCTACTTAAAACTTTACGAGCAAAAACATCATTTCCTTTGCCTCACTCAGTCATAATTCAAAACTTGAGTATCCAGTGTGAAGAGTGGCCAGGTCGCCAGACCTTCAGTCAAGGAGCAAAAGTTTGTAGCTGATTCAATGGGAAAAGTGTGTTCGGAAACCATACTGCCCTTTACATCATCTTAAAAGGTCTTTTTGCAAGCATTGGTTATGTGACTAGTTCTCAATAAACACAAATATATAGATAGATTTGGAAAGCGAACGAGCACTTTCAATTCCATTAAGTTTTACAGAATACCTGGGGCAGGAAGTCTCTATAGAAAATTTCCTAGAGATTGTCCTAGAATGTTCCTGGTTATAGAGGTTCACGTGGGAGTTTCTCCTAAATTCCAGGAGTGATTTGATGGAATTGGCCATGGGAAGGCAGTTCTCAAGAGGCCTCAGGTTCTCAAGATGTCTTCCCCTTGTTGGGTGTGATTACAGAGTACAAACTGGGCAGAGCGGAAAAAGAAAAGCCTACTCAGAATAAGAAGACAAGATTCTTAGTGCCTGAGAATAAAGAACAGAGGAGATGGCAGGTGAGATCCCCAGGGGTTGTCCATAGAAGAGTCTTTTTGCTTGTCACCCTTGAGCCTGCCACCATTCCAGATGATTCTAGCTCCACTGTTTGCTGCTGAAGGGAGATGGACCTTCTCTTCCGTAGTCCTGGGAGTGCACCCCGGGGGGCTGTCACTGCTCTGCGTATTTCTCCTCACTTCTGTTACTCACCCCTCCAAGGGATCTGTCCACATCTTCCTGCAAGAACTGGAAACTATCTACAGCCATACCAGCCTGAACGCGCCCAAATTTGTCTGATCTCAGAAGCTAAGCAGGGTGGGGCCTGGTTAGAATTTGGATGGGAGAAAAGAACTGGAAACTGACCATATCCTGACCAGGATTTCTGAAATCCTCGATGATTTGGTAATTCACTTTCTCCTTCCTTGTCCACCCCAAAACTTCCATGCAGAGAGAATCTGAAGGAGAATGAAGAATTTAGGACAATCTCCCACCTTAATGCATACAACCAGGGAACATTCCAGGACAATATCTAGTGATTTTCTATAGCGGCTTCTTGCCCCAGGCATTCTGTAAAAATTGAAAGGATTTTTTTTTTTTTGCATTTTGAAAGGACAGATTTATTACAGAAAGGAGATGAGGGCACTTGCACAGACAGGCGGCAAGGAGGGGCTGCTGATGCTGCCCTGAAAAGGGACAAGCTTTGTGAAAAGCAGCAGGAGGGCCCAGTGTGCACCTCCATTTGGAAACCTTTGCCTTAGAGACCACAGCATTACCCTCACTTTACAGCAGGAGACCCAGGCAGATCCTCTTCCATGTGGATTTGTCCCGAGTGCCTCTCCAAGTGTCATGTCGCCTCTTGCCCTGTGTATGTGCCTGTCCTGTCATGGATGGTCAGGCGAACAGGATGATCTGAGCCTTGAAGATCTCGTGTGAAATCACCATTCAGGGGTCGATGTCTCAGGAGAAGGGACCCAGTGCACACATCAGGAGTTCTCCAATATGTAGGTCTGCAAGTGGGCAGTCCTGCAAATAATGGGGAGTACCCTGTAGGAGAGTCCTTACCTGCACGAAAGCACATTTTCTGCTGGAGCCCAGCTGCTGGAAAAGGTGCTCACTGCGCACCTTCTCTGCTCCATCCCTTGGCTGGCTCCTGCCCCCTAACCTGTCCTAGGGCTTCCGTACGCTAATTTTTCAACATGGCCGCCTCCATGCTCCGCTCTCTGGGCGCAGACATACTGCCTCCTGCGGCCGCGCGGAAAATGCAGTCGGCGGGGCGTTCCAGACCTTTTGTCCTCCGCGGCCGCCGTAGGCGCAGCCTGTGTCCGGGAGCTTGGGGGGGCGGCAGCCGGAGCCCGGGAGAAAGCGGAGTTCGGCCCGCGGGTGGGTGTCTGGAGTCGGTGCGTGAGTTGGAACCTGAAGTTCGGTTTTGAAAGTGGTTTGTGCTGGGACTTGGGGCGCGCCTGGCCCGGTCGCGGAATCTGCGGAGTCGGGCAGCCGCGTTCCGGGGGCGGCGGCGCCTGCAGGGGGTTCGCGGGGACCCGGACGCTCGTGTGCGCGGCCGGGGCTCCCGGGGACCTAGTGGCGATGAAGAACGCGGGGGTCATCGCCCCGGTCGCAGCGTCGGGCTCGGTGGTGTCTCTGGGCAAACGTGTGTGACTCGGGTTTAGGGGCCCCCTGGAGCTCCTGGGGGGCGGGGCTGCTGCTGAGGCCGTGCGGGGTGGGGGGACCTGGCAGGCTAAGGGGTGTGGTGAGGGCCGTGAACGCCCGCACTCCCGGCCGGGGCGGAGTTGGGGCTCCCCGCGGCTCCCCACGGAAGGCAGCGGCCGGCGGGTGTGGGGAAGCAGCACTCCCGCTTTAGGGGGCTCCGCGCGGCGCCCCCGCGTTAGGGGCGGTTTTGCATGCGGAGTTCTGGCGGCTGAGTCGCCCTCGTGCCCGCCCCCGCGTGCCCGCCCTGCCCAAGCCGGTGTCTGGACAACAAAGGGCACCGACCCGCACCTGCTGCCGCCCCGGGCTTCTCGCTCGCGGCGCCCAGTGTGCAGATAGCGGGGCAGGCAGAGCCGGCGGGGTGTTCAGAGCAAGCTCTGGCCCCCCGAATTCACCACACTGCTCCAGTTCCCATTTGCATGTGAGTTACTGAGAAAAGAGCGAGGGGTGCGGTGCCTCCCAGCTGTGCGTGAAACTGGATGATTTCTGAGGGAGAATTTTCTTTTTCTTTCTTTTTAAAGATTTATTTATCTATGGGCCTCCCTGGTGGCGCAGCGGGTGAAGTGCAGCACTCTGAAGCTGCCCAGGGCCACTGCAGCGCGAGTTTGATCCCCGGCCAGGGAGATTCCCGCAGGGCGCAGCAGACCTCTCCTGCCGCGCCACCTGCGCCCCTCAGCAGTGGATTTCAGTTACTCCGCCTGTTCTGCTCCCCACGTTGTCTCTGGTGACTCCGCTCACGCCCCGCACTTCTAGCCTACACCCCAGTTCTTGTGTGCATAAATAAATCTTTTTTTAAAAAAGTAAAGGAAAATAGCATGTAGGAAAGATGAGTTAGCACTCCTGAGAAGTAATAACAGGCACACTTAATTCAGTTAAATCCTGTTAATGAATGAATGAAATATTTAGTTCTCATGGCAGATACATGCTTCTGATTTTATTTGAATAAAATCAAAGTATTCAAATTTGAGTAGCAGAGAAGTGGGCCAAAATTTTACATAGGTAATCTTTTTCTAATGGAAATAAAATAGACATTCAGATTTTTTTAAAAAAAAAGAAAGAAAATGATTTGTTTTTTTCATCACACTAGTGATTTCACACAGCAGTGAATATTTATTTGTCCCATAGGTGGCGCTGAGGGCAGAGCTGGGGAGCAGAGTAGCCGCTCATGGGGTTCTCCTGCACCCACAGGTCCTGACTCTTGGGAAGGAGGAAGAATTCCGGGACCTGGGGATCAGCCTTTGACTGAGAACTGAGATTTGGGGCCAGCAGGGGGAGCAGACCCAGAGGACACCCCCAGGAGCAGCTCATGCGGCGGGTTCTGAGGCTGGAGAGCAATGGAGGCGCAGGTGACGTCTGCTGGCTTTATCCTCTCTTTGTTCCCTCCTAGATTTGACAAAGCCTTTAAAAAGGACCGTCTGAGCAGAAAGGCACAAATTGAAAAGGAGGGCAATAGTATTGAGTCCAGCGAGCCCTGCATCGGAGGCCTGGGGGAGCTTCTACGTTTCTGTCAAGTCTGGGAGGAAGTAAACGGCAGCACGTCAGTCCCAGCCTTTGGAGAAAGTCGGGATAAATGTGTTTCCGGAGCTTCTGGGTCGAGCAAGGAACTGAGCCATAGCGGCAGCTGCTCGCGGGCTGGGGGAGCCCTCGGGCCTGGCCGGCCCTGCTGATGCGCTTGTGTCGTGCAGACGCCGAGGGCAGCCACAACCTCTGTGTGCTGACTCATGATGGACGAGTGTCCACATTCATTCACCCGAACCCGTAGGCAGTGACACACCAGGGTGACCCTCACATGAGGCCTTGAGTGCGGGCGCTCTGGTGCCCCCGCACTCACCCCTAGTGATTAGCGGACTTGTAGGCAGTTGTGCTGCTACGTGGAGCTGCCTGTTTGCATTAAGGTTTACATGAGAATCTCTGTCGGTCCCTGTCAGTTTTGTTAAAACCTAAAAGTGCTCTAGGAAAATGATCTACAAATGTCGCACCAGTCTTTGGGGTCAGATGTCTCCTGTGGGAGGCGGCTGTCTGGTCCCCTGGGTAGGTGTGGGTCTTTCACCTTGGGTGCCTTTGTCATCCCCCCATTCTTGGGGTCCCACGTGTGGAGGGCACGTGTTAGGGGGAGACACCTGCTTAGTTCTGGCAGATTCTCAACCTCAGATCCTTAGATGTTTTTCTCCGTCGTTCTGTGTCTTTCTGAATTTAATTTTTTTTAAAGATTTATTTATTTATACATACAAGCTGGGGTACAGGCCAGAGGTGCAGAGCGGCGAGAGGGTTCACCAGAGACAGAGTGGGGAGCAGAACAGGCAGATCAGAAATACACTGCTGAGGGGAGCAGCGGGCGAGGCAGGAGAGGTCTGCCGCACCATGTGGGATTCTCCCGGCCGGGTGTTGAACTCGCATCGCGCGCTGCCGACAGCTCCACAGCGCAGCGCTCAACCGCTGCGCCACCAGGGAGGCCCCGTTCTGTGTCTTACTGAAGTGATGAGATGCCAGCTCCACCCCTCCCCCGCCCCGAGCTCTCTAACCTCGTGCACCATTTCTTTCTATCTCTTTGGGAAATTTTATGTTTTCTTTCACTGTACCTTATTTTCAGGAATTATTTAGGAGATGTAAATGAACGGAAAGAGGTGAAATGTGCCATTTACCTCTTTATTAGCACCCCTGTGAAAGTGTATGTATGTGTTTTCATGGTTTTATTTTATTTATAATTGTCAAGTGAGACACTCACCTTCTGGTGGTCTCCTGTTCTGTATCTTCTCAACATAGCCGGCGCACCGATCCAGCAGGCCGGCTCCTGTAGTTCGCATTCGAGTCTCATCACAGTAGATTCTGATGCTGTGAGTTCTCATCTGGCATGTTGTCGCTGGCCAGCACACACACGCACATGAATGTCTTGCTTCTAGATTAACAAGAAGACTCAACCTCTATAAATTACAGACACTTGACTGAAACGGATGCCTGAGTGAATGCACCATTATAGAATTATTATTCCATACTCTCCTTTTCACTTCCACAATGTGTGAACAAAGTGCGACCGATACCTGGTTGTAGCAAATACAGTGAAACCGGCAGAGTCGTGTCGGGTTCCGTCCGTGTCCTCACAAGCCCCTCACGACCCTGTGCCGTGACAGGACCCGCTGACCTTCGCCGACGTGGCCGTGCGCTTCACCCGGGAGGAGTGGCGGCTCCTGGCGCCCGCGCAGAAGGCCCTGTACCGCGCGGTGATGCTGGACAACTACAGCCTGCTGGTGGCCGTGGGTGAGGACGTGGGGCCCGCCGGCCTGTGCGGCTTGGGGTGCGGGGCTGGGAGGGGCGGTCCTCGGCTCCCTCTGGGTCCCGAGAGGGTGGTCTCCCGGGAGAAAAGCCTTTCTTCTGTGCTTGTGAGAACTGTTTTCCTTACTAGAACATCCTGTGGCCCCACACCCCACGCCCCTCACTCATCTCTGTCTCGTGTCCCTTGACCAGGTGACCAAGCCTGCCAGCCTGACGCGCCTCCCAGGGGGGCAGGGGGAGAGTGCCCGCGGGCACCGGAAGGGGAAATGCAGGGCAGCGCCCGCTCAGGTGAGTGAGGAGCGGCAGGGCCCGGTGTGGAGGCCCCACCCTGCGGGCAGAGGAGGGGGCTGCTGCACCCCTGTATTTCTCTGCCCCCATGTGGCAGCTCTTTCCTTCCTAAGAATCTTGAGGAAGCCACATCTCTGTGTCAGTTTTTTCTTGTTTCATTTGCATCATGTGTTTTTGCGCAGTTTTCTGCTTCTTTATGCCTTTCCTTTTTTGCCCAACCTTCTGTAAGGGGGTGAAACTTGCAGCCAGGTCATGACCCCGCCCTGGGTCCTTACCTGTGCGTTTAGGACGCAGGACACCGTGGCAGGATGTGGCAGGGTCCATCAGCAGAGAGAGGGGAAAGGGGGTGGGCAGCGCGGCGCGTGCGCCTGGGTGGAGGCCGGCGTCCTGCCTGGGGTCGCGTCGCTGGAGCGGAGGTGAGCTCCCACCCAACGCTCACCAGGCCGACCTGGCTCTCTCCGCAGCACCAGTCCCCTACCCATCAGCCCCTGCTCGACGGGGTCCCGACAGCTGCACCTTCTCTGCCCCGTGGCTGCGGTGCGCCCCCAGGCTCGGGAGTTCCTCTCAGCGCGTCCCTTGCCGTGAAAGTCCAGCTGCCGCGGCCTCTCTGCGGACTCAGTGCTGGGCGGCCCTCACTGGCCTCGGAATCCTGCAGCTTCGTGCCCACTGGGTGACGCTGACGCCTCCCGTCGCCCGTCTGGGAGGCTGGGCCTCACTTCAGCTGCCCTCCCTGTGCCTCTGTCCGCGGCTTCTCTGCTCCCTGCTTCGCGCTTCTCGGAAGTTTGCTTTTCCACTTTCTCACCTGTTCTGCTTACCCTCCCATGTTTTCTTCTTTTTTCCCTTTTTTTTTTAAAGATTTATTTATTTATGCCTACAAGAACTGGGGTGTAGGCCAGAGGTGTGGTGGGGTGAGAAGACTCACCAGAGACAGAGTGGGGAGCAGAACAGGCGGATCCACTGAAGTACACTGCTGAGGGCAGCAGTGGGAGACAGGAGAGGTCTGCCGCGCCATGTGAGAAGCTCCCTGGCCGGGCATTGAACCCAGGCCACAGTGGCTGCCGATAGCTTCATAGTGCTGAGACTTAACCCCTTGCGCCACCAGGGAGGCCCCTTTTCCTGTTGTTGTGATGACAGCAAGTCCCAGTTAACTGTGATCGCTCTAGATGATCGGAAATCCTCCTGTCAGTGAGATCTGAGGTGGGAGCGACGACCTCACACTGGTGGATTTTCCACTTCTCAGCTGCCCGTGCGCTCCTCTCTGACCTCTCCTCTTGGGATACTGGTTTGCTCGCCCAGTGTGTGCTTACGGTAAAGCACTGAGAAAAGCACACAGATAGACCAAGCGCTTTCATTCTGAGAGGCGGAGACAGAAAGTCATGATGCAAACAGATAAATGGGGTGTAGGCCAGGTGTGGGGGGGGGTGAGAGGATTCACCAGAGACAGAGCAGGGAGCAGAGCAGGCACATCAACTGAAATACACTGCTGAGGAGAGCAGCGGGGAGACAGGAGAGGCCTGCTGTGCCATGTGGAAAGCTCCCTGGCCTGGGATCGAACTCGTGCTGCAGTGGCTGTTGATAGCTTCATAGTGCTGTGACTTAACACTTTGGGCCACCAGGGAGGCCTGATTTGCAATTTTTTTTTTTAAGATTTATTTATTTATACATGCAAGCTGGGGTACAGGCCAGAGGCGTGGGGCCGCAGGAGGGTTCACCAGAGAGAGAGTGGGGAGCAGAACCAGCAGATCAGAAATACACTGCTGAGGGGAGCAGCGGGGAGGCAGGAGAGGTCTGCCGCACCATGTGGGATTCTCCCTGGTTGGGTGTCGAACTTGTATCGTGCGCTGCCGACAGCTCCACAGCACAGTGCTCAACCGCTGCGCCTCCAGGGAGGCAATTTTTGCAATTTTTAATGTCAGGCTTTCTTCGCTCAGGATTGGGCAGTTTCATGTTTTTCCGTAGGGGTATGCTTTTTCTTCTCTGGTCTGTGTGAGGTTGGGCAAGTGTCTTCCGTGGCTGTCTACACAGTCTACACAGCTTCATAGTGTTTACACAGCCTCATAGTGCTAAAACTTAACCCATTACGCCACCAGGAAGGCCCTGAAAGGGTCACTTTGCTGCAGAGAGAACAGAGAAGAGCTGACGGGAGGCAAGGGGAAGGTGGAAGGTTAATGAAGCAGTGACTGACTGGAAACCGAGGGCGCCAGTCCAATTCTGGGTAAATTAATGAAGCAGGGCAGGTGGAGTTTATGGGAGAGGAAGGTGACGCTGCGAGCTGTGCAGTTTACAGGCCAAGAACGCCGTCACGTAGTGTAAGGAGAAGGAATGTGGGGATTGGGAATGGGACGTCAGGATTGATTGATTGATTGATTGATTGGCTTTGATTAAAAGTAAGCCTCGCTTGGAGCTATCTGTCCTATTTTCTTTATCCCCCAACTGACCACAACAGCGAACCAGCAGGGAGTTTTCGAAATTTTTCCCCATTTTCCTTCTCCTTTCTCCATCGCCATTGCTCCTTCCTGCCAGTTTCCACAACCTGCAGCTCTTTCATGGTGCCTTTCTTAGGGACTTAACCAAACTGTAGGGAAGCTGTGGAGCCTGGGGGGCATGTGTATCCCCAGCCTAACATCCAGGAGTCTTCAGTGAGGATCTGAGCAGGTGTGAGTATGTCCCTCAGCAGTTTGCGGTGGCCTACCAGCCTCTGCTTGGATTTCTTAGTATGGTTCTTGGAATTTACAGTATCTTCAGAACACTGTCAAGTCTGTATTCATTGTAAATTAGCGATACTTTTTGTTTTAGTAATGGCTTTTCAATTTTGACTGTATTACTGTTTTTCTAATGTGCAGAAACAAATACAGAGCTTTTACTTGCACTCATTTTATAGAGTCATCAGAAAAAACAGATGACATGAAGATGGTTGTAAAAATATCTTTATGCCAGTGCAGGGGGATGAAAGATTCACTGTGCTTTTCTTCCTAGGAATTTCAAAAACTGAAGGTTACATGCCACAGCACTTACAAAATGAAAGCGTGGAAAACAGACTAGTTCAAGGCCATGAACATAGCACAAGAGTAAATACTGCGCGTCAGAGCAGAAATCACCTTCCGTTAAGGAAAAATCAAGGCATATGTGATTTATATGCTAAACATGGGACATCAAATTTAACTTTGGGTAAGCAGAACCAAAGCTATGAAATAAAAAATGCGGCTGAGCTGACGGAAGATGGGCTATCCTTCCTCCATGCTACCCATGAACAATATCAATCTGAAACTAACCTCCCTGAAAACCAAAAGCTCATCAGCACAAAGTCACAAGTCATCAGGCGTCGGAAAGCTAAAAAAATAAAGAAACCTCATATATGCAGGGAATGTCGGAAAGGCTTCCCGAGTAAGTCTCTGCTCAGTGACCACCACAAGTTTCATACAGGAGAGAAGCCCCATCAATGTAGTGTATGTGGGAGAGCGTTCTCCAGAAAGGTTAGGCTCACTGAACACCAGAGGACACATACTGGAGAGAACCTGCATGAATGTAGTGAATGTGGAAAAATCTTTGTTCAGTTATCACGGCTCAATACACATCTGAAAAAGCACACAGGAGAGAGACCTTATAAATGCAGCGAATGTGGAGAAAGCTTCATCCAGAAGGAAACTCTTATTGTACATCAGCGGATTCATTCAGGAGAGAAACCATATAGATGCAGTGAATGTGGAAAAGGCTTTATCCGGAAGAGATGCCTCATAGCCCATGAGAGATTTCACACAGGAAAGACTCCGTTTATGTGCAATGTCTGTGGAAAATACTTTACTCACAAGACAGGGCTCATTTATCATGAAAGAACTCACACTGGAGAGAAGCCCTACGAATGCCGGGAGTGTGGGAAAGCCTTCTCCACAAAGCAAAGGCTCAATAGCCATCAAAGAATTCATACAAGAGAGAGACCCTATAAATGCAGTGAATGTGGGAAATCCTTTACTACAAAGTATAAGCTCAATAGCCACCGAAGTTCTCATACAGGAGAGAAGCCTTATCCCTGCAATGAGTGTGGGAAAGCCTTCAGTACAAGACATCAGCTCATTGTGCATCAGCGGAGCCCAACAGGAGAGACTCCCTGTGTCTGCAGCGAGTGTGGCAAAGCCTTTGCCTATGTGGCTTGTCTTGTGAATCATAGGCGAGTACATCGAGAGGAATATATACAGTTGGTCAGCGTGGACACCCCCCCCACTGAGAGGCACAGCTCATCCCAGACCAGTGTTGTCCTGAAGGAAAGAAACCTTGCCAGTTCCGTTTCTGTGCCAGTGTCTCCTGTGGCCCCTGGGCCATCATTAGACATCCCTGGGCTCCTGGCAGATGAGAGTGTGGTCTTGGTGGGGCAGCCTGTGCTTGGTGGCACGACCTTGGGAGACGACAGTGGGTTTGCGTGGGATGGAGACCTCACGGATGCAGTGAGCGTGGTTGTGCCTTCAGGGATCGATTATGTCTTATTTTATGTCACAGAAAACCAGTAGGAAAGAGCTCAGACCCTCTTTGTGGGAAGGGGTGGGTCACAGTTTGTGCAAAGAATAAACTCGGAGAAACCTTGTCAATGCAGAGTCTAAAGAAGCCGTCTGTCCTCCTTGTTTAATGTTTGCGTTGATGCCCAGCGGCCCGTGATGTGAATCCAGATGTGTGCGTAGTTCTGCTGTGTCAGTTGAATGAAGGGTGCCTGAGTGAGTCGGTGAAGCAGGTGAGCTTTTTTTTTTTTTATTGTTATTTATGTCTTTTACATTTTGTATTCCCCTTGGGCAGCCCACCACCAATTCACCGGTGATCCATCTCCATGGTCCCCTGTATTCTCCTCTCTTCCATTTTGTGCCCTTATCCTCCCCTTTCCCCCCCCCCCCCCCACTGCTGAGTGTCTCTTTCCCACCCGGCCTCCCTATAGTCCTGTTATAAGTGAAACCATTCGATATTTTTCTTTTTCTTTCTGGCTTATTTCACTGAGTATGATTCCCTCTAATTCCATCCATGTCGCTGCAAATTGCATGTGTTTATCTTCTTTCCATGCTGAATAGTATTCCATGGTGTATATGTACCACATCTTCTGGATCCAATCATCTATTTTTGGACATCTGGGTTGCTTCCATACCTTTGCTATTGTGAATAGTGCCGCAATGAACATACGGGTGCATGTATCCTTTCGGATTAGTGTTTTTGTGTCCTTTGGGTAGGTTGCCAAAAGTGGTATTGCTGGGTCGTATGGGAGCTCCATGTTTAGCAGTTTGAGGAATCGCCATACAGCTTTCCATAGTGGTTGGACCAGTTCACATTCCCACCAGCAGTGTAGAAGAGTTCCTTTTTCTCCACATCCTTTCCAGCATTTTTTGTTGCCTGTATTTTTAATGTGTGCCATCCTCTCAGGTGTGAGGTGGTATCTCATAGTGGTTTTGATTTGCATTTCCTTGATTATAAGTGATGTTGAGCATTTTTTCATGTATCTGTTGGCCATTTGCTTTTCTTCT
>PVIJ01022550.1:0-15916 GCA_004024925.1 Scalopus aquaticus
GCGGGGCAGGGCCAGTGGGGCGGGGCTGGGGCGGGGCCTTGGGGGGCGGGGCAGGGCCAGCGGGCCATCGCCACGCCCGCAGCAGGTGCACGGGCTGGGCTCGCCGGCGAGCAGGCAGGGCGCCTACCGCTGACGGGGCTGTGGTGGTCATCTCCCGCTCGCCACGCCAGCCGCACGCTCCGGTTCTGCCGGTCTGACAGGCGCAGGTCCGAGGGCGGGTCCGGGACATCTGGCGTGAGGAAGACGTGGTCAGGACGCGGGTCTGGCCGCTGGACTCCTCGTCAGCCGGGAGCCCGGAGCCTGTGTGTCCAGTGCCCGCCTACTGGCCCTATGGGCGGGCACCTCCCTGTTCCCTGGTGCCAGGGCCACGCTGGCCTGGCCGTGGCTCTCCCCGCATGAGTCGCCACTGGCGGGAAGCGCTGGGCCCGTCCCCGCCTCTCAGGAGGCACTGGCCGCGTCTGCATTTCTGCACTGGCCCCTGGCAGAGACCGCATGGGTCACTCAGGCCTGTTTTGTGGCCTCACTGATGACCAGCGGGACTAAACTGCTCCTCGGGGTGGGGCCCACCGGCCTCCACAGACGTGTCTGATGCAGCGGGCAGCGGGCAGCGTCCCCCCAGGCGTGCACAGCTGTCGAGTGGGAGCAGCGGGCGCTCGCCGGGGCCTGGGTGGGCAGGGAGCCGGCCGCTCTGCTGCCACCTCCGGGCGGGAGGCCCCCCGCGTCCTGAGGAGAGCGAGGCGGTAGGGCTGCAGGGGAGGTTTGCCCTGACGGCGGCGGCAGAGGACAGAGCGGCCGGGAAGGACACGCGTGAGGTGGGAGCCCTGGGCACGTCTCGGGCTTCGAGGCACGGCGGCGGGAGAGAGATCAGGACCCAAGGTGCTGGCGCAAACCGCAGCTCGGGCCTCCCGCGGGGGCAGCCCAGCCAGGCGCTGCGCCCACGCGGGCCCGCAGAGCCGCGTCTGCAGCCAAGGCGTCCTGCCGGGCCTCAAGCCGTGCGGTCCGCGGGTTCGGAAGGCCTGGCCTCGGGCCCCGCGCCGCCCCCACCGCCGCTCCGCCCGCGGGCGCCACCGTGGCCCTGCAAGCCCAGCGGAGCAGCCGCCTGTCCAGCTTCAGGCCCCGCGGGGGGACGCGGCGCGCGGGAGGCGCCAGCAGGGGGCGCCAGAGCACGCGCAGTCCATGCGCCCAGCAGGCCGCAGAGGCCAATCCCGGCTGCGGCCAGCGCCAGCCGCAGAGACCTGCTGGGCAGGCCCTGCGGCCTCCCGCCTCCCCCCGGCCCACAGAGCAGGACCGGCTGCCCTCACGGCCCCCGCGCCCCACGGCCCCGCGCCCCCACTCCACAGCGGCATCTCTGCCCTGGCAGGGGCTCAGGGGCACCGGGACCTGGGCAGGAGGGGCCAGCACTGGCCTCCTGCAGCGCTGCCCGCACACTTGAGCCGCTTTTTAAAGCTCAAGGAGACAGCACTTGGGCACGGGGTCGCCGCACAATGGACAGGCCATGGAAGGGCGTGCGGGCAGGGCGCCAGGGCCACTCGCCCCGAGACTGGGGGCCGGATGGGGCGGGAGGCGCCGGCCACCCACCCATGATGGTCACGTGGGCCACGTCCTCGGCGCTGTCCAGGGCCGTGTGGGCCGTGCAGGAGTAGGCGCCCTCGTCCTGCAGGCTGACGTTGGACACGGTCAGCGTGGCCCCGTCAACCAGGATCCTGGGGGACGAGGAGTCTGGTGAGACGAGAGCCGCAGGGTGGGCGGGCAGCCTGTCCAGCCTTCTGGCGGCCGCAGGGCCACCCCAGAGCCGGAGGGGCCCTGCGCCGGACAGCACTGCCCGGAGCTGGACAGGCAAGACCTGTCTGGGAGCCCCCATGGGGCCGGCGGGGCCGGCGCCGTCCAGCCTGACCGAGGGAGCCGCTCTCTCCTGCCGGCCCCGCCGGTCACCTCTGCTCCCGCCCGTGTGTGACGCGCTCGCTCCGTGCGGCGGCCTCAGCACACCCTCACAGCCGCGCCGCTGACCGCGTCCGGGCGAGAAAGCCCCAGTGACTGAGGTCGAGTGGCGGCAGCTGCGTGGGCGGGGAGCGGGCGCCGGGCGCAGGCCCAGACTCGCGGGGGCAGCACGAGCCCCTGCTGGACGGCCCGCTCCAGCTCCGGAGGCCCACGAGTCCCCGCCGCCCCACGGCACGCCCAGGGAGTGAGAAGCGGGCAGCAAAGCGCAGGCCCCGCCGTCCGGCGCCACCCACCTGCCGTCCTCCGTGCCGTTGGCCTCGAGGGCGGCCCCGTCCTTGCTCCAGGACAGCTGCAGGCTGGGCCGCAGGTGGGCGTCGCAGGTGCTGCTGCAGCGGAGCTCCAGCGTGCGCGACCGGGCCACGCGGGGGCTCTGCGGGGAGACCCAGGCCTGCGTGGCGTCTGTGCCAGGGGGACAGAGAAGCGGTCAGCGCGCGAGGCCCAGCGCCGCCCAGGCCGGGCCCGCCGTGTCTGCCCCATCGGCCGGCAGCCCTCGACACGACGGCCCGCGAGTCCAGCTGCTCCGGACCAGCCCCGAGGACGCGAGGGCCGAGCGCGAGCTGGACCTCTTCATGGGGCAGGGCAGGCCGGTGGGCCGCGGCAGGCCCGGGCACGTACTTCTGATGTCCAGGGTGGCGGTGACGGCCGTCTTGCCGCGGGCGTTCTCCACCCAGCAGGAGTAGGAGCCGGCGTCGTCCTCGGTGGCCCGGGGGATGTGCAGGGAGCCGTCCTCCTGGACGCGGTAGCGGCTGCCCTCCAGGGCTCGCGCCTCCTCCACCTTCTGCCTGTGGACGGGGAGCACAGCCTGGGCTGGGGCCGCGCCGGCAGCTGACAGCTCGGGGCCCAGCCCAGCCCAGCGACCGCCTGCCCTCCGGAGCCCCGTCCTTCCGCAGGCTGCGGGGACTCCCAGTCCAGGCCGCCGTGGGGCCGAGCGGGCGGCAGCTGGAGCAGGCCGGGAGCCTCTCCTCGCGCTGGGCGTGGGCCGCTGCCCCAGGCCGCGCTCCAGCTCACCCCACACCGCCCTCGGGCCACTGCTGTCCCCTGGGGCAGCGCAGGCCTCGGGGCAGCGCAGGCCTCGGGGCAGAGCGGGCCTCGAAGCAGCATCTGGGGGCAAACTGTCGGCAACCAGAGCACGGCAGCTGAGCGGACTCTCAGCAAACAGAAACGGGCAGAAAATAATCCTCGCGGGCTCTGCGTCCAGGTTTAGGCAGCCGGGTCGCCGCGGCGTGCGGAGGCCTGCGGGGCAGTGGCCGTCCCTGGCGGGCAGCTCTCCTGGGGCAGCGGCACTGGCCCAGGCCTCGCGTGCGGCCCTGGGACGTCGCGCAGAAAGAGAGCAGCCGCACACCGGGGCAGGGGCCTCCAGCCCCCCGGCTGACGCGCCGGCAGCAGCGGCCCCGGTGCCCGCACGGCCACCCTGAGGGCTGGACGCCCGCCTTTCCTGCGACCCCGTGCACACGGGGAAACCCCACACCCCGGCCCCGAAGGCCGGCGGCACGAGGCGAACGCGGCACGACGGCCGTCCCGGCGCGGGCAGCTCACCAGGACACCACGGCCTCAGGGGACGCGAAGAACTGGCAGTGCAGCGTGGCGCCGCGCCCCACCACCGCCACGTAGCGCTGCCCGTCGGGCGTCTCGATCAGCGGGGCCATGTCTGAGAGGAAACAACGGAGGCGGCCGTGGGGGGATGCGGCCCTGGGGCTCTCTCCCGGCCCTGGGGGTCCCTCCAGCCCCGGGGCCACGTCCGCAGATGCACGAAGGAGCAACGCGCACGAGAGACGCTCCCGCGGCCCGGCCACACGCGGGGAGTCGAGGGTGGACACGGGGCAGCTGCGGCGCCCCGCACGAGGGTCAGCGATCGCAGCACGAGGCCGAGGGCCGGCCTGCGGTCACAGGGCCGGCCGCTCACCCACGACGTCCACGCCAGCGCTGGCCAGGATGCTGCCGTGGGCGTTGGCCGCCTCGCACTGGTACACAGCCGTGTGGTTGGGCTGCAGAGCCGCGAAGCTGATCTCCCCGGGGGACACGACGTTCCCCGCAAACGGGCTCTCTGCAAGAGAGAGGACGTCAGCCTGAGGGGAAACGGGCGTGAGACGCACCGCGCTCTTAAACGCGCCCCGCGGCGTCTGCACCGCAAGGCCAGCGGGAGGTGGACGCGGCTCGCCGCAGCCCTGCACGTCCCCCGGCCCAGGGGCGCACGGCCTGCACCCGCTGCGCGCAGGCAGCCCCGCCCGCAACGCCCCGACAGCGGCCTGGCCTGGGGTGCATGTGCGGGATCCCTCAGACCCTGGGCCCACGCAGGGGGGGCAGCTGCCGCGTCCTGCTCTGCTACGACCACCTCCCGCCCGCCCCGCGGCCAGCGCCTCCCCTGGACGGGCCTGGGCTGAGCCGCAGCGCGCACGCGGCCGAGCGCCTCCCCGCGAGTCCCTGCGCCGCACTCGGCTGCTCCCGTCTGTCCAGAGCCGCGTTCCCCGTTTCTGGCCCGCTCTCAGGGGGAGGGCTCTCGGCCCAAGAGCGGTGTCTGAGGCCCACCGGCCGCCGCTGCCAGCCTCCCGGCCCCCCAGCAAGGGGCACCGCCTTCCCCCCGCTTGGCCGCCCCCGCCCCCGCGGCCTTACGCTCGATGGGGGCGCCGTTGACGCGCCAGCGCAGGGTGGGCGTGGGCTCGCCCGCGGCCGCGCACTGCAGGATGCCGCTGCTGCCGCTGCTGTAGACGCTGCTCTGGGGCCTCCTGGTCCAGCGGGGCGGCTCTGCGGACACAGGGGCGCGCTGGCGAGGGCCGCGGGGAGGGCGGCGGCGCTCGCTCACGTGCGCGGACAGAAGCAGACTGACGACACGACAGACGGGCTGACAGACCCGGGAGGGCGGGTAGGGGCGTGGGGGGCTCGCGGGGCGGGGCCGTGGTCGGTTCTCTCTGGTGGGGGGACAACACCAGGGGGCCCCGGGAGCAGACTGGGGCCGGCCTGGGGCGGAGCGCGGGCGTGTGCAGGTGGGGGTGTGCACACGTGTGCACGCACACGTGTTCTGACAAACTTGCGGCACGTGCGATGCAAGCAGCGCCAGAGCGGCCGCCCCGCAGGGGGTGAGCGACATGTTTGCCTGGGGCCGCGGCTTATTTTCAAGCTGCAGCAAAACACCTAAGACTGACGGTCGAGAAGCGCATTTTGTGGGTTCTTAAACGGAATTCGGTGTCAGCACGTGTCTCAGATACCCCCCAAGGCCGCCTTCCCCCGCCCGACCGTTCACGCCTGGGAATATCTGTCCAAAGAACTCGGGTGTTTCCGAGTCTTTCCTCCTTGCGTGAGGGGCAGCGACGCCGACGGGCGCGCGCCAGACGGGGCGGGGACGGTCAGGCGCCCCGCCTGTGTCAGCCCAGTGGACGGACCAGGGCGCCCGTCGCCGAGGGCACTGCTCGGTCAGGCCCGTGAAGGCGGATCAGACGCATCGGCCGGCTGTGAGGTCCAGCGGGGCTCGCCGCAGTGACCCCACCACGCGCCCCGTCTGCACCCCCGAGGCTGCGCCCCATGCCCAGGCGGGCAGCAGCCCAGAGGCCCTGTGCGTGAGCTGAACAGCGTCGTTCGAACCATTTTCTAAGTCAAGGAGTCCAAAGGGGTCACTGCCCAGAAACCGGCTCCGGGCTCGGCGGAGGAGCGGCCACAGCTGCGGCGGGGCGGGCGGGCGCGCGCGCGGGGCGGGCCCTGCGGCCGCCTGGGGCCCGCCGGGGAAGGCCGGTCTGCGCATGCTCGCCATCGTGGCGTTACCATTACCTTAATTTTCTTTGTCTTTTCACATAATCACAACAAAATGAGGCGCTGGACTTAGAGAAAATGTCCTGAGCGTGAAAATGCCCATCTCCAGGGTCGGGCCCGACGGCGCGGAGCGGCCGAGCTGGGGGGGCGCGGGCACCCTTGGCGGCAGCTCGCCCGTCGTCCGCGCGCCCCGAACCCGCTGCCCCGCCCGGCGCCCGCCGCTGCCCGCCAGGCCCCACAGACCAGCTGCAGGTGACCCGCGGCCGCTGACCGGCTCTGCACGAACGGCCCTGCGGGCTGCCTTCCTGCGCCCAGGTCCAAGTTCCTCCAACCTCGGCGGCCTCGCTGGAGCGTCGGGAGCCCTCGCTCTGCTCCCGCCCAGCCGGCCAGGGCCCCCCGGCGTACAGGCTGGGCTGGGTGCAGCTGCCCAATAGCAAGTCGGGGCACACACTCAATCACCGTTTCGCAGCCAGGGAGAAACCGCGCCAGAGGGACGTGCGCCTCCCTTCGCCGTGTGGTCAGCGGGTCGCGGTCCACAGCACGGAGGAGAGCAGCTCTCCCACCGAGTCTCTCCGGGTGAGCTTCCAGGCAAGCCGCAGACGCAGGGAGGGAGAGTCACAGAATGCAAGCCGCCGCTGCTCCAGACGGAGGCGTTTACTGCTCCACACGCAGGAAAGGGCTTCGGGCAGTCTGCCCTGACCGGCCAGTGTGAAGAAAGTCCCCAAACACCCGATCCAGGCCCCGCTGTTTAGCGATTTCTCATTAAGGGGAGAGGATTAAGTGTCCCCAATCACAACATGATTTACATCTCAATGGTGCTAATAGCCGCTTTATGAGCAGCGAGGACAATTTGCTCAGGATTCTCTGCCCCTGTGGAGGGCCACCGTCCACGGCTTAAACGGCACAATAAATTTTACATCCTCGATTTTTTTTTTTTGCAACCTTTGCAATTCTTGTGAAGGCTTCAGTCTAAGAGCGAAGGAAAACGTGGCCAGATTGTTAAAATATTCAGCCGCCATCTGGAAGGACTCGCGCACTCAGCAGCTCGGAGAGGGAGCCAGCAGCCGGTGTGGGCTGGGGCGACGTCCAGGAGCGAGTCTCACAGGACAGCGACAGCGAGGAAATGGGCGGCGGAACAGATCCAACTTCCTCCGAATGTCCGTGTGAACAGCTCAGCTCCGGCGCAGTGGGGCAGAGGCGGTCTCCGGGAGCGCCAGGAAGACACTGCTCCGTCCCTGGCGCCTGCTGGCCTTGGCCATGCCCCGGGAGGGCCCTGAGATGTGGCGTTGCCCGGGCAGCGGCCGCCCGACAGCCCAGGCGTGCTGGACAGCAGCGCCGGCTCCTGCCTCTGTCCCTTTAAGCGGGGGCCGCTCCCGGGTGCCCCACCCCGTGCAGACCGCAGCTTTCAGGCAGCTTCTCTGGGAGACGACAGACGCCCCTAAGCTGCCCACTGACCAGGCCAGAAGGGACACTCAGGCACCGGCTGAGCCCACTCAGCACCGGGAGGGACACAGCTGCCCAGCAGCCCGTCAGAGTCGGCGGCCGAGCGTGCGCAGACCCTCCGGCCGGCCTGGCACCCCCACCTCTGCCAGAGGGCGCCCCGAGTCTACGTCTGTGCCCGGCCCAGCAGGCCCCTCTCAGCTGCCTGTCCCCGAGGCCCCACCCGCGGCAGCCCAACGGGCGACCCGAGGGGACTCTGTCTGCGCCCCGCTGCAAGCTGACGCACCGCGGGCGCGAGGCTGGATCGGGCCTCCTCCAGCCCAGGAGCGGGCCCCCAGCTGTCCGCCCCCCGTAGCGGCGAAGAGTCAGGGGCAGGAGGGAGGCGAGGCCTGACCGCCGCCCGTGCCGCCCGGCCAGACCTGCGCCCGCCTGCCCCGTGGGGGCGTGGGGGCGGCCACCCCGCAGGACCCCAGTACCTTCCACCAGGACGCGGAAGTCGTGGGCGGCGGAGCCCAGGGCGTTGCTGGCCGTGCAGCGGTAGCTGCCCGCGTCCCGCTCGGAGACGGCCTCGATCTTCAGCGTCTTGCCATGATTCTCCCTGGCCTCCCAGCCCTCGGGGAGATCGTCCCCTACTCTCGTCCACTGCACCAGCGGGGTTGGTCTGCGGAAAGAAGCCGCGGACTCGCCTCTGCACGGGGAAGGCGACAGGCAGAGCACAGCCTGGCGCCGCATGGCCTTGGGCCCGGGACCCCGGCCTTGGGGTGCTCCCCAGGGGCGCCCAGACCCTCGGGGTCAGCACCTCAGAGGACAAGGGGAGGCCGCTGGCCCCCTGGAAATGCGACAAGGCCCCGAGGGCGGAGGGGCCAGCCCAGGTCACTGCCCGCCTCAGGGAAGCAAGAGGACGGGGTCCAGGCTCAGCAGAGGGCAGCCTGGCCCTGACCCCAGACGCCGGCCCTGGAGGACCTTCCACGGAGAGCCAGTGTGCGGAGGGGCCCGACCCGAGGCCCTGCTGGAGGGGGAGGCGTGTGGCCCAGCGCGGCGGGTCAGCAGGGAGCTGCGGCCCGGGGGCCCCGAGGGCCTGGCCTCCGCTCGGGGGCCGCAGCCCGACCTGGCCCGTCCCCGGTGCAAGGGCCCATGGAACTCGCCATCTGCCCCACACCTGCCCTCTGGCCGCCATGCTCGGTCACCTCGGGCTCCCAGGCGTCCCGCCTCCCTCGCTGTCCACTCCAGTCTGGGCAGCCTCCAGCTGCAAACCAGATCCGGGGGCGTGTGGCCCCCTGGTCTGACCAGCAGGCCGGTGAGAGCACAGCCATGCCAGGGGTGCAGGCGGGAGATGGCCGTGAGCGGGCACCTGGCGGGCACCTGGCGGGCACAGGGCTGCAGGTGGGAGGGCCCGGCCCCCAGCTCCCCGGGCTGTCCTGGGGGCTTGCTCCTGGCGCCCTCTGGCACAGGCTGCAGGGCCCGCGGGGCCTCACCGGGCTCTCCCCAGCCTGGCCCCAGGGTGCCTGCCCAGAAGGAACAGGGCGAAGGGAGGGGCCGGCTGACCTCTGACCCCACGCCGCGGCCGACTCGCGCTCACTGGGGAGACACAGCGGGCACCTCCCTGGGGGGCCGCGGGGCTCTGGGAGCAGCTCGGCCAGGCCCGCTGCCCGGGGCCAACACCCCCCGGGGGAGGATCCTGAAAGCTGAGCTCCCCCAGCTTCGCCCGCCCCCGGGAGGGGCCCCGGCCTGCCTGACCCCGCCTGGCCGCCAGTGGCCGTCCCTGGCGGAGCGAGGCTGGGAGCTGGGCCCCAGCAGGGCGCGGGGCAGCGAGCGGGGCCGAGAGGCCGCCTCACGGGCGGTCAGGGCGCCTCTCGGGGCCGGGGCGCCAGCTCCGCCCAGAGGCCTCGCAGCAGGCGGCTCCTGCCCCTGTACAAGCCGGTCGCTGGTGTTGGACGCGGTCAGTGGGCGGCTGGCCAGGCGTGCGGGAGGGACCCGGGACCGGGCACTCGCCATGGGGAAGCGGCGGGAGCTCAGGCAGACACAGGCAGGAGCCCCGGCAGCCCGGCTCGGCCTGGGCCGGTCCCGCTGGCGCTGGCTTCGTGCGCGGTCGGCACCCCTCGCCCCGGCCGCCCGGCGTGCACGCGCCCGCCCGCCCCGCAGAAACAGCCGCCCGCCCGCCCCGCGCCCGGCGCACTCACAGCCCCTCGGCGAAGCACTCGAGCAGCAGGGTGTGCCCCTTGAGGACGACGACCGGGGACTCGGGGCCGCGCTCGGGGGGGGGCAGGAGCAGCCGCGGCTTCCTCTGCTTGATGGAGTTCGCTGGAACGGAGCACGCGCTGAGCTCAGGCCGGCGCGGCTCTCGGCACCGGCCCGCGGACACGCAGGAGGCCGCCCGCTGCTCCCGCACGCGCAGGGCCGGGGCTGCGGGCGCCGTCACGTGGGGCTCGGCACAGCCGTGGTAACGGCCCCTGAGGACGCCCGCTGAGGCGGGGCCACGGCTCCGGCCCGGCCCGGCCGGCGGCCCGCGAGCGAGTCTCTCCGCTGAGGCCCGGTCACCGGCTTCCTGGCCCCCACCCCGCCTGTGGTTCAGGCGCCGGCGGGCACCGCGCACGGGCCCCGGCAGCCCTGGGGGGCAGCGCAGCCGAACGCCCCGCCCTGTGCGCTCGCGGACGCAGGACACGGCCCGCAGACCCCGCCGCCAGCGCACGTCTGCGTTCCTTCCAGACCGTCTCCCGCCAGGTTCGGGAAGGCCGGGAAGCCCGAGCGCAGGCCGGGGCCCTGGGCAGACACCGGGTTTTATACAGAGGAGTGAAGACAGAGGGTGGAGGTGACATGACGTGAGCCTGCCGCAGGGGCTGAGCCGACACCCAGGAGACGACTGGGACTTACCCGGGGGGCCCGTCCCTGTGGGCCAGCTCGAGCCATTAGCATGCTTTACTGAAACAGAAGATGGGAGAGACTCACACACACGATGGCAGTGCTGACATCGACAAAGAGCGAAAAGCAGTTTTCTCCTAGGAAGAACTGCAGAGGCCGGGCAGCCTGCCAGGGTGCCCTCGGGGACCTGGGCGCCCAGGGCTGGCCGGGAGCTCTGCGGGCGGTGGCGGCGGGTGGGGGTGAGGGTGCACACAGACAGGATGAGGTGGGATGGGGGCGCCCCGTGCGGCATAGGGCGGCCTGGTCACGCCCGGCACCTCACGCTCTGCCCTCCGAGGGCGTCCCCGCGGGCGCCCCGCCTGGTCGGACACCCGCTCGGGAGCACGAGCCCGCGCTGCCCAGCGGCACCCGGCATCCCTCTCGAGCTGACTCCTCTGCTTCCCCGGGACCTCGGCGCCCCGGACCTGAGCACCGAGCTGGGACGCGGCCTGTCTGGCCAGGCAGGTGTCCACCTGCGGGCTGAGGGACGCCGCGTGACTTACAGCTGCTGACCGTCAGCTTCATGGGTATCTTCTGCACGATGGTCCTCAGCCTGGGGAAGGCCGCAAAGCAGCAGTAGTCGCTGCGGCTGTCCCTCTCCTCCACGTGGGCGAAGTACAGGTCTCCCCGCTGGCTCATGTGCACCCGTTCGTCCTGCTTGATGTGCTGCAGGTCTGGAAGGGCAGCGGCTCAGGGCGCCCGGCTCGCCCGCCCGTCCGGGCCTCTCGGCGCAGTTACCGGCACGTCCACTGCTGCCCTCAGCCCAGCCTGACCACGGGGCAGCGTGCGAGCAAGAAGCCAGGACAGAAACGGGCCCTGGCCCAGAGCTCGGCACGACTCGCGGGGCCCCTGGGGGGCGGTGCTCTGGTCAGCGCAGCCGCAGCTCCAAGACTGGCCTTGAGGCCACACTGAACAGGCCACGGGGATCCCGTCGGACGCCCCCCGGCAGGCGGAGGCCCGGCCCAGAGGCGCGGACGGACTCACCGAGGTTCATCCAGTAGATGTGCAGAGGGGGCAGGCCCCGGGGAGGGCTGCAGGGCAGGACCACCGGGTCCCCCTCCTCCACTTCCAGGGGCTCGATTTTCTCCTTGGGGAATTTTGGGATGTCTGGTATGAAAAATCAGACCTCAGAATTAGCTTGAATGGCCGAGCAGCATCTCAGCGCACCGTTCCCCAGCGGCCAGCGCGTTGCACGCAGTCGGTGCAGCGAGCGTGGCTGGACCCCCGCGGGCGGGCCGGGGCAGCAGCCCCCTCGGCCGGGCCTGCACTGGCCGCGGTGCTGCCCGGTGGGCGCGGGGGTCCAGGCAGCGCCCGGGTCTCGGGGGTGGGGCCCATCCTCCCCCACGGCGCCTCCGCCGCGGTCCAGGACCTGCCGCTTCCTGATGGAGAAGTCCCCGGGAGCGGCTGGCGGGCACGCGTGGCCACACCCAGCAAGCGCGCCAGGGCCTCGGGCAGTGACGTCCAGGGAAGAGGGGTTTACAGGACCGGCCAGAGCGCGGCCCGGACACGGGCGCCGGCTGGGTGTTGGCGGGGCGTGATTGCAGCACCCCGGAGACGCTCGGGTGTCCCGCCTGAGCCTGGCCGGGGCCTCGTGGAGCACAGGCGGGCGCCCGTCTCCTCACCGCCTCGCTGCCTTCGCGGCTCGGCCCCGAGCTCGTGCGTTTGCTCTTGGCCTGCGTTTCCCGAGTCTGCAGACTGAACGGCGGCGCGCGCAGCTGTGCCGCCGCGGTCTCGGTGCTGCCGGGCCGTCCTGACGCAGCGGGAGCCTCTTGCCCTGAGGGCGGCCTCCGGACGGCTTCCCGCCGAGTGCAGGCCCTGCTGCCCACCCGGCCCGCCGCTGCCCCGTCCCCGTCCAGCCGCGAGTCTCTCCGGCGGGTCAAGCCCCACTGGTCTAATCCTTCCCGTTTCCGCAAACACATTTGTGATGTCCTCAAACAGGAAGACAAAGGTAAACTCAGTCGGTACGTCCAGTGGCGGAGAGCTGACCCACGGCCCGGGGTCCGTCCCAGGCGCCGCCCGGCCTGGGGGCTCCCCGCAGCCTCGGAAAAATGGGGACCCTGGGGCGGCGTCAGCTCTGCTGGGTCCTTCCCGCTTCCTATTACTTGCCTCTTCATCCTGCTTCCGGAGCTTATTTTGTTGCCTTCAGCAAGTTCGCACATTTTTATCGTGAAACTACATTGCCGGGGGCCTGCGGCGCTGCGCTGTGGGGCTGTCGGCAGCAGGGACGCGAGTTCGACGCCCGGCCGGGGAGAATCCCACAGGGCGCAGCAGACCTCTCCTGCCTCCCCGCTGCTCCCCTCAGCAGTTTGTTTCCATCCATCTGCCTCTTCTGCTCCCCGCTCTGTCTCTGGTGAGCCCTCTCACCGCCCCACACCTCTGGCCTGTACCCCAGCTTGTATGCAAAAATAAAATGAATAAATCTGAAAAAAAAAAAAAAAAAACATCGCCGGATAAGACCGCAGCGTTAACCTTCAACTTCCTCCTTCCCGACGCGGGTGCTGCAGGCCGGGGGCCGCTCTGTCCGGCTTCTGCGGCCACGCGGGTGCTGGCCGGACCCGTGCCGCTCCGAGCGGCTCCGCTTCCTCTGCTGTTCCTCACGTCACCGCCGAGCAGCTCAGACGTGCCACTAATTGCAGGGGCAGCGAAGACCTTTCTCGTTACACCTGCACTGACCACGACACTGAGCTCGGCCGGGCCTTCTCTGCCACGGTCAGCCACGGACCAGAACGCTCCGGCCAGCCGCACGGCCCCGCCCGCCTCTGCTCGGCCAGGCGGAGAGAGCGACGCGCCCCTTGCAGTTCTATTTTCGCTTCACACATTTTAATGCTGCACACGCCTCGTGAATGAATCTGCAGGAAGCCTCTTTAAAATAAAGTCTGTTTTGACTGATACAAATGCAGACGCGCCTGCTGGACTTCAGAGGACTCCGCCTGGCATCGCTGCTTTTTGGTGGCAACAGCGCTGGGCCCGCGAGTCGGGCTTTGTTCTAAACCATCTACAGTTTTTTATCTTAACGTGGACTTTTAGTGCATTTACTTTCATTTTAATTATTTGGGTTGTTTCTTTTTAATTTCTGCTTCCCTCACTTCTCTTTCTCCCCTTTCGTTACTTCCCTTCCTCTTCCTCCGCCACAGCTGGAAATCAGTCGCTTCCCGGCACGCTCGGGTCCCTGCTCCACACGCCGAGACGCACCACGGCCAGCGCGGGTCCAGCGTGGTGGACAGGCCTGCGCGGGACGAGACTCGGCCCCGGGCAGGGGCCACTGTCCATCCCGAGGCTCGGGGACGCCTGTGCAGGCCGAGGGCGAGGCCCCCGCCGGGCCCCTGGCCTTTGGGGCCTTCAGCGCCTCCGAGCGCTGCTGCCAACACAGCGGGCAGAGCCGCGGGGCCGAGGGCCCAGGCGGGCGTGGCTGACCGTGCGAGGCCCGCGGGGTCCCGCAGGTGGACGCCGCGCAGCCTGGCCCAGCGAACCCGACGCCTCCCGGGCTGAGCGACGCCGGGGCCAGTGGGCGGAGCAGCACCAGAGCCCTCGGCCGCCGGGGCCACGCAGAGCCGTCCGGGCCTCGGCAGGGACAGGGCTGGCCCAGGGGCTGCTGCCCCCCACGCAGCCTCGGGCAGACCGGGCTGGGGTCCCCCCCCGGGGCGCACAGGACTCCGGGGGGCGTGGGGCCACAGAGGCCATGGGCAGAGCTCGATGCCCCCGAGGGCCTGGGGCCGCGGAGACCGTGGGCAGGCACCGATGACCCCGAGGGCCTGGGGCTGCCGAGGCCGTGGGCCGGCGCCGATGCCCTCAGGGCGGGTGGTGTCCGCGGGGGTCACTCTGGGACCCGCCCGCCAGGCCCTCGTGCCGGGAAGCGTCGCAGATGCCACTTGCCCGCGCCGGACACGAGGCCGCTGAGGCACGACTGTGCCGCTGTCAGGGTCACGCTCTGCCCCGGGCCAAGGCCTGGCAGGCCCCTCGCACATAAACAGACGGGCGTGTGGGCAGACGGGCGTGTGGGCAGCGGGGCAGCAGCCCCAGGCCGGCCGCACCCCCGGCCCAGAGGACGTCGCCAGCGACCGGCACTTACTGGGGACCACGAAGTCCATCTCCTCCGACATGGCCACGCCCAGCCGGTTGGCCGCGAAGCAGCGGTACTTCCCCTGGAAGGCGGCGACGTGGCCCTCATTGGGGATCCTGAAGGTGCCCGAGCCCTTGGACGCGGCGATCCGGGGGTCGGAGAGGTCGAAGGGCTTCCCGTCCTTGGTCCACGAGAACCTGCAAGTCGCGGCGAGGCCGTCCTGAGCCACGCCGAGCTCCGGCGCCCGCGCGGCAGCGCACACAACCACGCCCGGCCCGGCGGGAGCGCAGACCCCGCAGGCAGGCGCACGGGCGGCCCGGAGCAGGGCCCGGAGCGCCGGCCGCGCCTGCAGGCCCACGGTGCGCTGCCCTCGCGTCCTCGGGCGGTTGGGTCACGAGGACTAAGTCCTCGGAAAGGGCCGGAGCCCCGGGCCGAGACCGGCGCCGGCCACACGGGCCGGGAACAGGGTCTCCTGCGGCCGGCGAGGGGCAGGGTACTCACAGCGGCGCCGGGTTCCCCGTGGCCTCACACTCCATCAGGAACTCCTCGTCGAAGGGGAAGGCCACCTGCGCGCCCGACTGCCTGGTGATGGTCGGCACCTGCGGGACTGGACACGGAGCCGACTCAGGCCGCACCGGCGTGAAGCGCACGGCCAGGAGGACCCGGCGCCCCTCGGCCGCGCGCGGGCGTCTGGGGCTGCTCCGCGCCGGTCGCCCCTGAACATACTGAAATTAGATTTGCAGACACATTTGCAGGCACGTGAGTTTTAGCCCGTGACCTTACCGTGCACCCGGCTTCGCCCCGCCCGGAGCACAGACGCTTCCCAGAGGAGGAAAACCGCCCGAGGATTTAACAGACGAGCCGCGGCTGCCCCGCTCAGCGCCCGGGGCGGCGCCGACCCTCGTCCCCGGTGTCCACGCGTCCTCTGCGGGCAGCTGCGGCCTCGCGAGGTCACTCTCCCAGCGTCAGCCACGAGGCTTTTCTCTCTCGTTTTCCTCCTTCCCGGCGGCGTCTCCGCCCCACGCCGCCCCGGGGAGCCCCGCCTCCTGCTCGAGGGGCGCCCCGGCCCCGGCCCCCCGCGCCCCGCGCCCACTGGCGCTGAGAAGCGACACCCCAGCTGGCAGCGAGGAAGCCGCCCGTCCTCCTCCTCTGCACTCTGCTTCCGCCTCCCGCGTCCTGCCTTCCTGCCGGGGCAACGGCCCTGGGGCCCCTCTCCGGGGCCCGGCCAGACGCCCGGCTCAGGCTGCGCGGCCAAGGGGCGCTGCCCAGGCGGCGGCTCCCGGCGCCGAGTCAGAGACGACGACGACCAGGAGGCTTGCGGCGCTCCCTCAGGGCCTCCGAGCGGCCGTCACACGACAGAAACGGCGACTGGTGCCGCTGAGCTGGAGGACGGCGCTGCCCGGCTGCGAGCCGCCGCGCCCTCGTCGGGGCAGGGGAGCCGGGCGCGCGCGGACGTCCGCGGGGGGCGCACCTGGCAGCCGCGGGTCGCTGCGGCCCTTCTCGCTCCCGAAGCCGCAGCAGCGCTGCTGGGCGTCCACTGCGGGCGGAGCCCCGAGCCGGAGCAGCAGCCTCCGTGTGCCCGCGAACACTGCTCGGCTCTGCTCGGACAGCGCACGGCCGGAAAACCGTCGCCTCGCGGCGCGGCTGAGACCTTCCCGGGAAGACAGACTTTGCCACTTGACCTCAGAGCCCACACTGGTCAGCGGCACCGAGTGCTCCGGCCGGGGTGGCTTCAGTGCGGAGAGGGGGTTCAGTGCGGAGGGGGGCTTCAGTGCGGAG
>PVIJ01022551.1:0-15913 GCA_004024925.1 Scalopus aquaticus
TGTGGTACATATACACAATGGAATACTATTCAGCATGGAAAGAAGATAAACACATGCAATTTGCAGCGACATGGATGGAATTAGAGGGGATCATACTCAGTGAAATAAGCCAGAAAGAAAGAGAAAAATATCGAATGGTTTCACTTATAACAGGACTATAGGGAGGCCGGGTGGGAGAGAGACAATCAGTGGTGGGGGGAGGGGAGGAGGGAGCCGGAGGGAGGGAAGGGAAAGGGCACAAAATGGAATAGAAAAGAACACAAGGGACCATGGAGATGGATCACGGGTGAATTGGTGGTGGGCTACCCAAGGGGAATGCAAAATGTAAAAGACATAAATAACAATAAAAATATATATTATATTAAAATAAATAAATAAATAAATAAATCTCAGGGTGACTTACCTTGCATTTTGTATGTGTTCCTTGGACATAAAAAAATGTATATTTTCTGTACGAAAGATATTTTATTTTTCTTTTTCTCTAATATACAAATCTCTTTATCTGCTTTATTATCCAACATATCTACCTACCTTACTGCCTTTTTATCTATTGAATTTATCTATTAAATTGAAGAGACTAGGAAAGCATCCTAACTGATACACTATCTCATAGGGTTTTGATTTGAGTATTAATTAAAATCATAGATGCATACACGTCAGACATCTTGCTTGGTGCTAGACTATTGAGCCAGTGTGTGTGCGCTCAGTCTTCTCTTTCCTCCTAGTCCCTCTCCCCTCATAAAGCGCCAAGCTTTCGATTTCCTGTGACCTCACAGTACGAAATCTAAACCAATATTGTCTTTCCATGATATAATTTTATTTGGGGACTCTTATGTGCTAGAAGCTAAAAGTACAAAATCAAGGTATTTGCGGGGTTATGCTCTTTCTAAGGCCTCTTCCTAGGTGGCCGGCAACCCTCAACTTGCCTACACTTGTTTCTGCATGGCTCCATTCTCTGCCTTCACTGTCTCTGCCTTCCCTTCCTGTGGGTCTGTATGTGTCCTCTCTTCTTATAAGGAAACTGGTCATTGGACTTAATGTCCACTCTAATGTAATATGACCTCACCTTAACTAATACCATCTGTGAAGACCCTATTTTTAAAACATGAATATTTGGAGAATATTCAATTGCATGAAGTATATGGGGTACATTTAGCACCAATCAGCTCATAGCTTGCACCATATCGGTCCATTCCACGATCCAGAAGTATGCTGTCATAAAAGGGCTCTGAAGAGCAACTGCCACAGTTGACTTGTGGTGGGCAGCAGGGTGAGAGGACAGCATTACTGCTGCCAGTTCCTGCCGCTGAGGCGGCTGCGTTCCTGTAACAATAGGAAGGTATTCTAACAAAAGAGAGACTGAAGTTCCCTTTCGAAAATTGGAAAAGCCCAAGGTACATCAGGTGCATGCGGGTGCTGCAGAGCTGGAGATCATGACCTCCTCCTCACCTTCCTTTTTTGGTATTTTGATAGAGTTCTGACTCCAAGGAAGAACCCTGCCAGTCAGGGGCCATTTTACATTGTTGTCCACATGAGCGGGACAAAAGCCTACTGGAATGACTGGGGCTATTGTATGCAGAGTACAATTAGCATAGAAGTGAGACCCATATTTTTTGTATGCCATGAACAAATGGACCCAGAGGAAAGGACATCAGATGAAGATGTTTGTTAAAAAGACAAGGTCCTAGACCCTATCCCATCCCTGCTGAATCAGATCCTGCAGAAGGGATCCAGGAATAGGCATGTTAGACATGCTCTGTAGTTGATTCTTAAGCTCCCTAAGGTGGGAGAACTGTTTTTAGAAGGGACGTTGACTCATTGCTGAGTAGTCACCATAGCAACCAAAGAACCCATCCCTGAACCATATTCCACATGACTTCATGTTTATTGTCTTCTGCTTTAAATGATTGAATAGAGAGGGAAAGAACCACAAAGATCTGGCCAGTAAGTTATCATTTATTCATTAGCATGACTCCAAGGCCAGAAACAGCCTGACGCGACAACATTACTGTCTCAGCCATGGCTCTCTGCAGACAATTGAGTGACAAGGTCACTGTTCCCTTGGCCCAGAGTGGATTCTGCAGGGACACACTGTCATTTTGCCAGCCTTGGCATCATGCAACACAGGGGGAGAGGTGACCCTAAGGGGACTGCCTTGTGCTAACTCTACTTCAGCCCCTCGCCTCATCAAGAATAAAAATCCAGGAATCAGATGGCAAATCAGAGCAAGAAATAAAAAGATGTCCAGAATAATTTTGGGAGAAGGGATAGACCACATGTAGAATTCTAACATCAAAACAAGAGAAAGGAAGAGAGAATGAGAATTTCCCATTTTCCATCTGCTGAGATTGTGTGCAACTCACTCTTGATAAAGCAGTTTGGAATAACGCTCAGGTGATGAGCCTTTGGTTGCCATGGCAATTACTCAGCCTTGTGCAGCTGCCTGAAGCATCTCTAATTTTGCGACAGAAATGCAAGCAGGTCAGCAGAGGACACGGAATCTCTGTCCCAGACTTCCGGGGACAAAGTTGGACTCTGCCAGGCACATGACAAAAATGTCTTTAAAATTCATTCCTTTCCTTTAAATATTAGTGATTGTCCTAGGGGAATACAAAATGTAAAAGACATAAATAACAATAAAAATATATATTAAAAAAAATAAAAAAATAAATAAATAAATAAATATTAGTGATTGTTTTGACATAAAATAAAATGAGGCAGGTGGGAACTTTGGGATGCAGAAAATATAACTTTATTTTTACATGATTCAACTTTGTTATGATCTCCGTCTTAATCCCAAGGGGAGAGTGGGAAAATCGACGCTGTTTGTAGGGAGCACTCCCTTTCTCATGGTGGTGTGAAGTTTGGAGGGTATAGAGAGGAGGTATAGCTGCCATTTGAAGAGGGGAGGTGCCTGGATACAGAGGTTGCCACTGAGAGCGCCCCCTTTTCTCTCCAGGTGGCCATCTTTGGCCTTATGCCCCTCTCTACTGCTCCGTTCCTTCTTGGTATATGTACCTCTGAGATGCTGTTTTGGGTTCTTTGTGTGCAGATAATGCCCAGAAACCCTCTCAGTGGTCTTGAGGCTTCTCCGGGCTCCGTTCCTGAGCAAGGTGTAGATTTCACTCACCAGAACTTACGAACTCTGCTTTCGTCACTTTTCTGCAATCCCCTCAAATACTTTCCTAGTCTGCAGGCTGGGGGGAATCCTTCTCCCTGTCAAGTTTCCCCTGAGCACTTTGTCCCTACCCTGTCCTTCCCAGTGCCCAGAGACTTAGAGTTTTGGAGACTCTGAAGACTTTCTCTGTTTACTGCAGGCCTCTATTTCTCCCCTGAGATGTTCATTTCTTCAACACATATTTATCCAGCATCTACTAAATGCTAAGCACTGTTCTAGGCTCTGGGGATAGAGTAGTGAAAAAAAAATACAAAAGTCCTTGTAAATATGAGGTATATTCTGGCAGGGGAGACAGATAATCATCAATAAATATGCCAATAAAGAAGACAATGTATATTAGGGAAAAATAAAACATGAAGGGGGGGAGTCAGGACTGTGCAGGGTGAGTGGAAGTTGTCATTTTTCCTCAAATTTTATTGGTTTGTGGACTGTTCCCATAATTACTTATTTTGGGGGGGGTTCAACTCTCACCAGCCCAATAATCATAAGTTCCTTGTCCTTATGCTGTTGATCTTTGCTTTGTTTCTCTTTTTTTAGATTAAAACTAGGAAACAAGGCAATGGGCTGAGACAGAAGTAAGACAGGGACTAAGGCACGTCCTCATCAAACACCCACCAGCACCATACAGGTACAGTCAAGACCAAGCTTGAGAAAAAAAAGGGGGTGAATGCGATATCTGGAACCCGCCCCTGCTTATTGCTCTGAAATCCTGACTTTAGCCTTACTGTCTCCTTAGTTCACCCCAGCCCATGAGTCCCCGCTTCTCCCCCATTCTGGGAAGTGGTGTTTGGGATGAAAACCATCATCACCTCAGGTTCCTGCCTCCTGATTAGACCTGATTCTGTCCAGGCAAACTCTTGTGTGCTCCCAGCTCCGTAACACTTCACGCCCCACAGGGAGAGGAGCGAGAGGCCTTCTGGAGCAGGTGACCTTTGCACACAGACCTAAGGAAAGTTGAGGGCGCATGCTTGTTGGGGTATGTGGGGAAGAGCTTCCAGATGAGGGGAGACCTCAGGCCATGCCCTAAAGCAGAAGAGGGCTGGTGCTGCTTCAGGAGCAGCAAGCGAGGGGTGTGGTTGGAGCTAAGGGGAGAGAGTAACGCAAAGCGAGGTCAGAGAGGTGTGTGTGTGTGGCTGCGCGTGGCTGTGTGTACGTGTGGGAGGTGTCTAGCTAGTGAGACAGGCAGGAAACAGGAGAGGACAGGGAGGGTCAAGGCCACTGCAATGGACAGAATGTTTTGTGTCCCTCCAAATGCACAATAATAGCCTAACACACCCACAACCAGATTGTGAGTGTGTGTCTCCCGGTGGTGTGTGTCTCAGTGCGTGTCTACAGTGGTGAGTGTGTGTGAGTATGAGTCTATGGATGTTGTGTGTCTATGGTTGTGAGTGTGGGTCTGCATGTGTTTTGGGGGACGGATACTGACTGCTCATTAGGGCCTAGAAGCCATTGCAAGGACTTGGCTTTTTTCTGAGTGAGGTGAGGTGAATCCCTGGAGGGTTTTGAATAGATACATGACCTGACTTAGGTCCTAAAAGCATCCCGTTGCCTGCTATGTTGAGAATGGAACGCAAGGGCTAAGAGGGAAATAAGGAGGCAATTGAAACACCACTGCAGAGGTGATGAGAAGGGGTCGGATTCTGGGACCAAGGGTTACAGCTCTCCTCCGCCTCCACTTGCCTTTTCATTCTGTTCACCAAGTTTCTCCTTTCCTCCCAGATTTTAGAACATGATAGGATCTCCAGAGCTTTGTTTCCAGACAAGTGGAACCTTCAGGGATAATACAGGCCATTGTTTATGCTGCGGGGCTTCCTGGTAACACGAGTCATGGTAACGAGCTCCCTGGTAACTTGATTTTGCAAATGGCCTCCTAATTGGATTCAGATCATCTAGACTTTATTAAATCTGGAGGACATATCCCATTGCATGCTGCACCAATTAAGCTCGCTTTTTTTTTTTTTAAACAAAAGCATTTTCCTTCTGTCTGTCTCTTCTAACTGTTACGTAACAGCCCAGTCTTTATCTCAGGGAGGCATCCTATGACTTTGGAGATATTTGACCTCAGATATTTCCTGGGAATTTGTCAGTGTCTATTCTCCACAATGGTTTGGCTCTTGTTGCTCTGGGTGAAGCCACAAGATTATTGGGAGCATTGTAGCAGAGTGGGCTGGCATGTTCCTATTATGCAACTGTTTTTGTTGACATTTATTTGGAAAACGGGGGTGTCTGCTCAGAAGCCATTTACAGTGCACTTGCAATTACTCCTTATACTTATCTCTTTATTTCTACTCCTTCAAATTCTTCAAGTAAGAGAAGAACAGAAATCAAGTCTGGCTAATGAGACAGGCGGGAGCCGGGGGAGGAGAGGGACAGTCCAGGCCACTGCAGTGGACAGATTCATATAATGAGCCCTTATCATTCCAAATTCATATAATGAGACCCTAGTCCCAAAGTGCAGGGGGCGTCTATGAGAAGTGATTGGGTCATGAAGATGGAACCCTTATAAATGGGGTTTGTGCCCTATAAAAAGAGGGCCCAGGGAGCTCTCTTGCTCTCTTTCTGCCAGTGGAGGACAGAATCAGAAGTTAGCTGTCTGCCACCCAGACGAGGGCTCTCCCCAGAACTTGACCATTTTCTTTGACCCAATAGCTGATCTGTCACCAAATCCCACTGACTCTTGAGGATGTCTCTTGGACCCTTACTCGTCAGTGTTAATTATGTCATCTTTGTTTTAGTCCATAGTAGCATAACTTTTGGGCTGTGTAAAACTCCTACTTCATCTCCCTGATTCTAGTGTCCCTCTACCCCCATTCATCTCACATAGTGCTTGCAGACTCATATAATGATCTGATGTTTCAAAAGTCCAATTCAAGGTGTTCAGGTTGATGTTAATTGCCACCTCCTTCCACCACCCTTATTTCTGCAGATCATGCACCCATCTCAATATATTTCCTTTAGTATTTGGGTTGAACCTTTTAATTGCTCCTAACTCTCTGCAGGAATAAGTTCCACTCTTTTGACCACTATCTGCCCACATCTGACTTCTGCAAAAGTTCAAACTGTTTAATTCCTCAGTGTTGATGCATACATTCTATTCTCAAGCTAGAGTGTTTATCCCTATTTTCTTCTTTACAAACGCTTGTTTATCCTTTAACATTTAACTCATCCATTGAAGCCGTGACTCTTGAGTGCCTAATGTATGCATGCACTGTCTTGCATGCACAAAGCTTGTCAGACATGATTCCTGTTCATGGGTCTTAGGTTCCAGAAGACCAGAAATTAATTAGAAACAAATAAATAAGGCAATTACAGATAACTGTTAAGTACTTTTAAAGAAATGAAGCAGACAGCAGAGGAGATGGGGTGGCCATTTACCTTGGTGCTCAGAGATGCCTCTCTGGGAGAAGGTGCCATTTGATCTAAGACCTGAATGAGAGAAGGAACTAGCTAGACAAGCAAAGCATTCTTGGAAGAGGGATCAGCAAGTAAGAAGATTTTGAAGCAAGGGCACTTATATGCATTAGAGGAACATAGAGAGAGGCCAGGGTGACTGAAGGATAGTGAAGGAAGGGGAGAATAATGGGGACAGGTCAAAGAATTGATAAGGGCTGTGGATAATCCATGGAGAGGAGTTTGGAATTTGAAGCTCTTTGATCTTTCACTAATTCTTCAAGCATAGTTATTTGATCTGGAGTCACTCTATTGCTGGGTGTGCATAGCTGGCTACTGGCATTCTCATCTCAACTTGCTTTCGTGGATCTCTAGGCATTGCTTCCTATATTCTTAGAAAAATGACACTAATTCTTTTTTGTTGTTGTTTTAAAAAGGGCAGCAGATTAAAGAGCAAATATAAATGAAAAGGCATTGAGACTATGCCCAAGAAGCTCATCATTCCCAGTGATTGCATTATCCATTCTACACATGTGGGGACCACAAGGGTCTCCAGAGAGTGTCCTCCTCAATGTCAAAGGTCTGCTTCACTGTGACTTTACATCCCTAGGCATCCAGCTACCTATTTTTCATCTAAATCTGAAGACCTTTCAAAGATCAACTCTGTGTATAAAACTTCTTTTCCATCATGTAAACGTCCATAAATCACCACACACACATGCTGTCATGACAGGGGTGAATTAGTCTAGTTAATTCTACTTTGAAGACCTCTGCTTACAAGGACAGAGGGATTGTATAAAAATGGTTTGTGGTAAATAATGGTTGGGGTTAATGACCATCTAGCATGTTGGGAGCAATTTCCCAAGATTAAAGTCCCTTCCCTCACTGACCAACATGGGAGCTGCCTTCCATTTCCAGCCTCCCTTGCAGCTAGGGTGCAGACATGTGGTCTTGGCATCTCCATTTAGATAAATCCATGTGACACTAGAATTTGGAAGAAAGCAATATGAGGAAACAATTGTTTCCCAGATCCCAATTTTCAGATGGGGGCAGTGAGGCATCCACATTCCAATAACAAGGAAGGAGGTCTGATGTCCAGAACCAGGGGTCACAGTGGGAATCACTGTGTCAGCATCTCCAGTGCCTTTGCTGGAGCTGCCCTGCCGTGGAGCTCACATGTTCATGGACTCTCAGCCTGACTCTGGCTTTCCAGGAGTAAGTGACCTCAAGTCCTCTATCAAGTTCTTTTTTCTGTGTAAATTGCTAGAATGCCTTCTCAACTAAGAGCTCTGACTGATGCAGGCAGAGTAGAGGAAGCAGGGACTCTTTCAATTAAGTGTTGAGGTTGAAAACAAATCCAGAATTAAAAACAAAACCTCTGCAAGTTATAATTTAAGCCAGTGGGAGCATGAGAACTTTTATAAAAATCCAATTTGCTCACCACCTCTTGGAGAGCAAAGCTATTGAAACAACATTGCTTTAAGATGGGAGGTAGGTATTAGGCAACTAGGAACTTGTAGTCATTTTGACTGTAGAGTGCCCCAGTGGGGTGGAGCATAGGCATTGAAAATGAAGCTATGTTCTCACTTTCAGTTATACTGGCACACTGCTGGGTGGTATTGCATTCTTTTTAATTCACCCTCAGACCCACAAGTGTGCATAATACCACCTGAATGTTTCTACAATGACCTCCTGGCGACTAAAGGAAAGATTTTGAACTACTCAGTGGAGCTGGTAGTCTTGTAAACAGTTTTAATTTCCCCCCTCCCTGCCCTGGGTAGTTTCTATACCCTGGTCTTTATTTTTAATGTAATCAGAAATACTCTGATCTAGTTCTGCCATTTGGGTCCTGGGATAAAAACTAGCATCAACTCTGGGCTAAACCTGAGCAAGAATTAATCTTTACTTAAGTCCATCAACAACTCTAAAATCGAGGTGTTATTGCTCCTATTTTACAGATGAAACTGAGACTGCGTATACTGTGTATTTCATGAAGTCCTCAGATTGTGAAATCAATGCAATAGATCACTGTCTTAGCCCATTCAGGCTGTTATAACAGAACTTCACAGACAGGGTCACTTATTAGCAACAGAAATGTATTTCTCCCAGTTTTTGGAGACTAGGAGTTGGGATTAGGGTGCTGGACCAGTTGGGATCTGTGAGAAGCTTCTTATAGATTGCACACTACTTATGGTCTTATGGTTGTAACTTTCTATGGTAGAAAGAGAACAAGAGAGCTCTCTGGGGTCTTTTATTTGTAATTGATATTTTATTGAGGTAACATTGGTTTACATCACTGTACATATTTTAGGAGTACAGGTTCACACCTTTTCAAATGCATGTTATCACAGCACACCAACGAGCAAAGCACCAATAATCATCACTGCAGTACATTGGAACCCTTCTGTCTTATGTTCTCATTGGGGTCTCTTCTATAAGGCCACTAATCTGACTCATGAAGACTCCACCCTCATGATCTAATTGCCTCCCAATATCATCACACCTCCAAATATCACATTGGGGCTTAGGATTTCAACATTTGATTTTTGGGAGAACATACATATTCAGTCCAGAACAACTACCCAGAGAATTAAAAATAATAGAATAAACAGAAAAAAATCTGAGCACACTGTGCTTCTCAGGGATCTTATATCATGAATCTATAGTTTTTTTTATATACATGTACTGGGGGAGGAGTGGTGTCAAATATATTTCTTATCATGAGATGCAGTAAAAACTGTTTGAGAGCTATTTTAGTCCACTTCTTTCATGTAACAGGAGTGAAAACTGAGGCATAGAAAAATTCTAGAAGTCAGTCAGAAGGGCTCACCTGTTTAGAAGGAAAACAGGACCACTGATGAGGCTACTGCTAGTCTCTGTGTTTTTCCACACACCCCTTCCCACCCTCCGCCATCAAAATGCTCACAATGACGTCAGTCTTGTCAGCTTTACAGAATTGTTATAGAATTTAAATACGATAATTCAAAAGATTTTTGAAAAGCATAAGCCATTATACAAATGGAAGATGCATATTTGTATCAGTCAGCATTATCAGTCAGAAGACAGAAACTGCTTTAGGTCTTCAGGCAGAGAGGAATGAACATCTGAATTAGGTCACAGCCTTCTTGGAAGGGCTGGGGGAGTGGGCACCAGGGAGAAGTGATGTTATCCCTAGTCTAGAAATGCAGAAATCACCACAGCCCCGGGGCCCTGCGTTCTCCATTGCTAAGGCAGTGACACGGGCAGAGAAGGGCCTCCATTTCTTCCCACCTCATAACCTTGGAGAGAGCGTCTTGTCAGGAGGAGCTAAGGGAATCTGGGGGCCTGGCTTCCTCCCCGCTGTGCTGGGCAGACGCACATGTTGGGCTGAGGACAGCAGACGGTGTCTGGCACAGCAAGCAGCCTGCACTGGTCCCCTGCTCACAAGAACAGTGTTCCTTTGGCTTTTGCTCCCTCGCAGTTATGGGGTCCTCAGCTCTTCTGCAGATTCCCTCCCATTGTTGCCTTGGGTCTTTGGGAGTCTCTCTGAGGGCTGGCAAGCACACCCTCTTGGGGACCACATGTCAAATGATGGGGTCTTCTTGTCTGGGGCCCTGGTTGGTCGTATCTACTGCTGGGGAGTTTTACGGCTAGTGCTACCCTGGCTACTGGGCCAGTTCAGCTGCTGAAGTTTCTGGCACCCTCTAGAGCTGTATCTGCTGCCATCTAGGGTGCGGCTGCCATCATCCACAGAAGCTGCCTGCTCCATGATGATCTGCCAGCTGGAGGTGACAACGTCGGCCACCAAGGCTGTCCAAGCCACGGCTCTGCCCCCACAAGGCACCATCACCACCATCTGCCAAGTCTGTGCGCTGTGGTGGTGCCAGGTTGCCACGGGCACTGAACTGGTGTCGGCTCCATCACCAGCTGCGTGGGTGGCCCCCAAGCACCTTGTACCGATCCACCCTCCACTGGTTAGTTCTGGAGGCGGGCTGTGCTCATCACCCCAAACTTCCTGCCATGTGTGACCCCCTCTCCTGGTGTCACAGTTTTTATTTGAAAGAGTGCTTTCCGTATTTCTTTTTCCTTTTCTTTAGTTCACTCCTCCTCTTTCCCTAAAAACAGGACCTTGGATATCTGGGCCCAGAGTAGCACAGCCCTCACTCTTCCTTCCGTCCACAGCTATTTATTGAGGTCTGGGCTTGCCAGTCCATTCTGAAGCTCTGGAGAGAAATGAGCCAACAGCAAGGCTCTGAATGCCCTGGAGCTTGTGGGGGGAGGGGAGGCCCCCGGGGAAGGGAGCTGCTAAACAGGTGAAGTCCTCACCCCTGAGGTGATGGATCAGGGGCAGGGCCTTCGGGAGGGGATTAGTTCCTGAGGGTGGAGTGGAATTAGTGGCCTTTTAAGAAGAGACACCAGGGCGCCACCCTTCAGCCACGTGTGACATCACCGTTGCTCAGGCCCTGGCCTAAGGAAGGTCGTCAGAGAAGCTCGGGCTGCCTACTGTGGCTTCTACCTCCGGGATCTTGCCTTCTCCGCTGCTGCTGCCCACGTCTGACCCTCTCGGGTACCCGCGGCGGCCAGGTCTTCTGGGCACTGCCGCCGCCGTCCTGTTGGTCAGCGGCAATGGCGGGTAGCCACAGCCACCTCAGTCACGCCTTCAGCATCTTTGATGCACCAGACCAGACATCTTGCAAAGAAAACGACCGGGAGGTAAGGGGCGGGGTGTTTGGTTGGGGTGAAGTGCGGACACCAGTGTCTGCAGTAGCAGGGGGAAGGCAGGCCAGACCCTGCCGCAGGAGAGAGGCTGCGGGGGGCCTTCTCCTCTCAGCGCTCCTATTGCCTCGGGGAAGCAAACAAGGTCTTCAGCAGAGGAGGAGAGGGGAGAGGAAGGTTTGAGGAGCCTGGGTGACTACTCAGGGGTGGGTGGATCCTAAGAGCCCCCTTGGGGACTAAGGAGGACAGAACCCGTGAATGGCCAGCACAGCCTGGACTTTTCTGCAGGAGCAGAACAGGTGTGTGTGTGGGGGGGTGGGCATCGAGTACAATGGAGAGAGAATGACGACAGTGAGGAGGGGTGTGGAGGGGGTGATGCAATGATGAGGCACTGTTGGATCTAAGCCCAGAAGGGACAAAGTGGGAGTGTGAGGTGGGGAGGGACCGCGGGAGAGGCAGGGCTGGTGGGTTAGGGGTTCAAGTCCCGGAATGACAACATTTAAGTCACCCTCCCTCTGTCCGCGGGTCAGGTTATTGAACCAGGCTTTTCTGTTCCCACAGAGTGGGTGATTTTTCAGGCGGTTGGGGATCCCTCAGGCAAGCAGGTTCCTGACACCTCCTCTCCCACCAGACACATGGCGCATCTGGGGCCCCAGCCCTGTATTTTGAAACTTGGTATATCCAACATGAAATTTCAGGTTGGTAGGCTCTGTCTACCTTTACCTTTAAGGGATAAAAGGCCCCTCCCTCCCCTCTGTAGCCCTAAATACCTCCTTCCAAGCAAGGTGATTCACCTGACCTGGCTGTCTTACTTCATCAAGCTATTAAAAACAAACTGCAGTGTGGAAAAAGTACAAGCTCAATTTAAGTGCCAACTCATTGAAAAATTGGCCCTTATAGGCTGTAATTAGGAGAAAAGAGCTCACAATGGATCCAAATGGAATAAGGGAGCGGGAAGAGGGCATTGAGGGCCAAGAGGATTGGGTAAGCCATGCCTGTGGACGCTTCTGCTCTCAGAGAGCTATTTTCCCTCCTGCCCTTGTCGTCTTGGCCAGTATCAGCTTCCACTCTTCAGGAGCTGCCCCTGTTGAGTCAGGCAACACCACACTGTCAAAGATACTGGGGTCTTGGTGCAAACTGTGATGGCAGCGAAGCTGGTGTACGCTGTAACCCTTGAACCACCACAAGTTCTTGTCCCACGAAGCCGTAACAAGGAATTCACAGACATTTTAGCTAAGTAAGCACAGAGAAACAAACTTTATTTAAGAGACTAAAGAAAAATAAGAGTAAAGAAAAGTTTATTTAGAGGAAGAAAGTAAGGACTCCCACTAAGGTACGCTGTACTTGGGAGTGGCAAGGAAGCCGCTGTAGGCCTGTGTCTAGGGGGATTTAAACCTTTTTTTCTTTGTTCTAAAATCTCATCATTCTATTTTGTGATTGGCTCTTTCTTCTAGTGGCTATCCTCCTCTGGGCAGATGTGCCCATTTTCTTTTCTTTTAAGGTCTGCCAACATTTACTGTCCCGATTAAATTTTAGCCTTGAAATTATGTCCCCATTAGCTTCCCTGGGCCTCTGACCAGGGCAGAATTTACTGCCCTTATCTTCTTCTCCAAAGTCCCTACCTGACTGTCCCTGAAGCTGCCTAATTCACCCTAACTTTCCCTGGCCTCAGCAGGATGCTGTCAAGAAGACAAGACCTGGCCTTTTTATTGATTGAATGATTTTACAGAGTCAATTACTCAGCGCAGGAGAACAATGAGAAAAAAGTTAGAAGGAAGTGAATGTCTGCTTAGGTTATCTAGGCTTTTTCGGGAGATGAGTCTGAGGATCCGGATTAGTTTTACAGCCCATGTTTGAAGATCGAAATCAAGCTTCCCACCCCCGCTGGTGGTTCCAGTCTCGTTAGCAAGGCATTAGGCTGATCAGTCTCTGGGATGCAAAGGTACCTGTCAGTCTACGGCTCCCCAGGCATTCCTGGTCATGCCTAATTGTTTACTCATTGTCCCAGGGAATTAAGCATCCTGCTCTTGTTTAACTTGAGAGGAACCTTCCAGGGTCTGTAGTTTGCATTCTTAAGTTTAGGAGATTGATTGACTGGACCAAATGGACTTTGTACTGAAAAGGCCAAGAGTCAGTTTGGCGGCTGAAGCAGCACTTTAAGCCCAGCAGACCCACATGCCCCCATCTTTGTGGCCTTTCTACTGAAGCCTCAGGGCTCAGGGGGTTAGGGCAGAATGTAAGAGCCAGGGCTGTGAGTGGGCCGAGCCTGGGGTCCTCTTGAAACCACACAGCAAATCATGGTGGGTGCCTCTCCTATCGTCTCTCTCCTCTCCACTTCCAGAACTTTGATCCAAAGGAAAAAAGGCTTCAATGAATGTCAAGGTCAGACTTCAGAGGAAACAGAAAAGGGACATGTGAAATCAGCAGGGCTGGCGGGGCGTTTCTCATGAGGCCAGCCCACTGCAGTCCCATGGAGCTGCCTCCCCAGTAGCCCTCGGCCCTGGAGGAAGCTTGCCCAGGGACTGCCCTACCCAGAGCTGCTTTCAAGTCTCCAGAATGACTTTCACATCCCTGCCTGTGTTCCCACCCCAGCCTGCTCTGAGCAGAGGTGACTATTAATTGGTTCTGGGGTTTCATACTTGCAGGGTGTCCTGGTGTCCTGGCCATGACCCAAGAAGGACAGTTGTGAGATATGACCGAGAAGTCCATTTTCCCCCACGTCTTTCGTGTTCAATGTAATTGTCACAGGACAATGAATTCAGCAGCTGTGAAGCACACCGGTAGGCACAAGTGTCAGGTGCTTCTTATTTCTAGGGCTGAGGAGTGTGAGGTGTTGGTGTGTCTCGCTTTCTCCCAGATGTACCTCCTGGCACTTGGAGATCACTCTGTCCATGAAATGATGATGAATGGGGGTTTTGGAGCATGCCCAAAATCCAAGGATCCAGGCGGCCTCTTTCTTGGTTCTTATCTTGGGCGAGGAAAGAATTCAATGTTGAGACCAAAGATACAGGAAAGCAAGAGATTCATTGATAGGTAGGAAAAAGAATAGGAAAGCCCTCTGAGCAGAGAGGGGTCCCTAGTGGGTAGCCACTGAGGGGCAAGGAGCAGGTATTTATGGGTATAGTAGGCAAGGAGTGGGGATCTGGTTGTTGGGTGTCTCTGTGTTGTGTCTCTTGCTGACGGGCTGGGCCTGCAGAGTTCTCCTAGGCTACCGAGGTCCACTGAGTTTGTCTATGTTTCCTGGGCTACCTTTCCAGAGCTAACTTAGGCCCATTGCTTTAGCGTTGTGTTATTGTTTTGGTGTTCTGGCTATTCCACTCTTTACTGGGGTGGAGGGCGCCTCCTGGCCTATGATTGTTTTCCAGTCAGACTGGCGCCTGTGAGTCGTGAGTGGGCTCCTGCTCCCCACGAGCGCTTGGGGTCAGCAGGGTGGGCCAAGCACTTCATGTCTCCCATCAGTAGGATGTGGTAGGATCCAGAGAAGTGAAAGTGTAGACGGAAGCTCTGAGGAGCTGGGCAGAGGAATTCCTCTGCATAAAAAAGGAGCGATATTGGGGGAGATCTCTGTAGTTGGCGACCAGGAAGAGAGAAGTTTAAGAAGCAGCAGAGGCCTCTCTGGTGGCACAGTGGGTTAAGTCTCAGCACTATGAAGCTATCCGCAGCCACTGCAGCATGGAGTTCGATCCCTGGCCAGGGAGCTTCCCCCATGGCACAGCAGACCTCTCCTGCCCTGCCTGCTGCTCCCCTCAGCAGTGTACATCAGTCAGTCTGCCTGTTCTGCTCCCCACTCTGTCTCTGGTGAATCCTCTCACACTCCACACCTCTGGCCTACACCCCAGCTCTTGTATGCATAAATAAATAAATCTTTTCAAAAAATTATATAAAAAAAGAAGTAGCAGATGGCGTGTTTGGGCAGGAAGCAGGTAAAATCTTACTGTTTGTGTTGTTGAGGAATAAAATAAATATCAAAACATGCTTTGTGCTTTGCAATAGAACTTGCTTTAGCATCCTCTCAGAAATCTTTAGCAAAATCTTCAGATGAATTCTTCACTTAGGGTGATCTGTGTGGCTATGCTTTGGGGGATGTAATAAAGAGTTCAGTTCTGCTGGGGGGCTGTCAGGATAAAATTAGAGTTTATTTTAAGAGAGCAGCCACGCCCATGTCCATCCAGTGGTGATCTCTTATTTTTTTCAAATCAGTAGTCACTAGAAGGTAAGCACCACGAGGGGAAGAATTTTGTTAATTCTGCCCATTGCTATATCACAAGTATCTAGAAAATTATTTGGCACATGGAAGGTGCTCAGTCAATAGTTTGATTGTTGACAAATGGCTTTCTTTTTTTTTCTTTCTAAAGATTTATTTTTTGTTTATACATACAAGCTGGGGTACAGGCTAGAGGTGTGGGGCGGCAAGAGGGTTCACCAGAGACAGAGTGGGTAGCAGAACAGGCAGATCAGAAATACACTGCTGAGGGGAGCAGTGGGCAAGGCAGGAGAGGTCTGCAGCACCATGTGGGATTCTCCCAGGCTGGGCGTCGAACTCGCGTCGCCGCTGCCGACAGCTCCACAGCGCAGCGCTTAACCGCTGCGCCACCGGGGAGGCCCGACAAATGGCTTTCTAACATCTCCATGGTGTTCATTTTTTTTTTT